>JAJJHQ010004318.1:0-14189 GCA_021223825.1 Drosophila ironensis | reverse complement strand
ATAGAAGCCATCCTTTTGCAATTAGTTTTTCCAGTATTCGAATTTAAAACAAGAAAGCACGAAATTCTGAATATTCAAATAGTTTTTCCCTTTATTTTATAGTCTGCAAAATCTAGGCGGTCATACGGACGGACAGATGGACATGGCTAGATTGATATACAAATTATAATGTTAGGTACCTAAATTGAAAGCTAATTGTCAAATCCAAATAAGTTTAAGAACCCATAGACTGCAACATTTTAACCCGTTTGATAGATATTTATTTAACACAATACACAAGCAGTCAAGGTTTGTGTCGAGCGGATTATCATTCAGTCGGTTTAACTTCCAATCTCCTAGCTCAGTCCACTTTTCACATAGAAAACTCGAGTAATCTTATCAATAACAAGCGTAATATTTCGGAGCTGGAACCAATGCAACCAATCGGCTTGACTCGCATTCATCTGATGTCAGAAATGAAATCTTCAAGATTTTTTTGGCCCGGCTGACCGGCTCATGTTGCTGTACTCGTATGTATGAGACTTATTCGCGTAGTGCCAATTACCAGGATTCTGGGGCAGTATCCGCACAGTTGCCACACTCACGGGCTCGCTTCGCTCCCTTTGTCGCCGTCGCTGTTGGGGGTCCTTGTTCTGGTCCTGATTGGGATTGTCACGGCAACAGCGATGGCGCACACCCACTTTCGGTTATACGCAGATACAGATAGAGATACAGATACCGGGATGCGATTCCTTAGCGTAATTCGAAGCCCGGCCACCAGGCGTTCGCATACGCTGCCCGTTTTTGTCATTGTTTTCACTGCTTGTACATCCTACGTGATGTTAGAATTTCACTTTTGCTACATTTCGCTGCCAGACAATTGCAACATATTGTTGCGCTCTTTTTCTGCTATTCTCCTGTTTTTTCTCTTCATTTGTGGAAGTGTTTTCCACGTTGTTTTTCCGTCTTTGCTACGCGTTCCGGTTGTGCTCCGACATCGCATATATACCTAGTTTTATGTGCTTGTTGACAGTGGTCAAATAGTATCTGCTGCGATTATGGTTCGGGTGTGGCAGTAGAATTCGGTTTTAATTGGAAACTTAATACCTGATTTTACTCCACTACTTATGGTTTGGTAAAATATTTTTCCCCCAAAAATTCGTGGCTTCTTTTCCTTGTTTGTTTACTATTTAAGGTAAACCAGATCTTCTGCTAGCCTTTTGTGGTCGGTGTCCCTTTGCCTGAGCTGCCCTCCGGCTGCCTTGGATAAGCATTGGAAATTCATTTGAAATTTATTAAAAAATAAAACCCCCGGTCTCGTTTTCCGGCTTCCTATCTATCTATCTATCTATCTATCACTCACTAATCTGTCACGTAAATTTGTAACGTTCTCCTGATGAAAATGAGAATGATGAACCAGCATTTATATTTATTTATTCTGCACACAATATAGTATATACCGAACGCATTGTGGTTTTCCATTATGTGATGTAAAGCAAAAACCGAAAAATAAAATCCAGAGCAGACAAAGGAGCAGAAATGGGGACGGGCCCGGACTGATGGGCGGCAGGCAAAAGCGAATCAATTTAATTTTACAATATCCGCTTTATACCTGAGACGGGCGACGTGACCAATTTACCCAAGCAACAAATACATTTTTTATTTATTTTGCCCCGGCAAGTCGACATATTCTCGTTGGCTGGCTTTGGCACAGACAATAATGATACCGCACGGCCGAAAACAGAAACATCTGCGTCCAGCTGGCGGGTAATAGACGTTTACGAATAATTAAGTAATAATTTGATTCCTATTTTTATGGTCATTCAGGGTTTGGCACGCCCTCAATATAATGGGCTTGTCCTTTCCCGTCTCGCCGGCAATTATTTCTGTATTTTTAGTTTCCTTTTTTGCAAATGGGAAAAACATGGGTACAATTTGAAAAGTACTCATTTCCACGAATATTGTTGACATTTGAGCTGAGTCCCAAACAGTAATTGAAGTGAATCCAAACAATTGATTTTTGATTTCATACCCTGTGCAGAGAGAGTGTACTCTTATACCTTTTTGGTACCCTTGTCCAATAAGTTTAGAGAAAAATAAATTACTTGGATAGTTAAGATCCCGATAAAGTCTACGGCGTCCCTTTTTTTGGATCATAGAATACCTTCTAGCCGAAATTTGTAATTTGAATCGTTTGTACGAAGGAATACGGTTGAAACTGAGAATAGGGTATTTATAACCGATACTCTCGGTTTTAGCCAGTCCCGCTTTTATTGTTAAGTAGCGCCAGGGCTTCCCGCGAATTACGAGACACTGTTACATTTCCACACTTAAAATCAATCAAACTGTGATTGGGCTTTCATTTCACAAAAGCATACGTAGGCTGAGTGTTTGTCTAGACAGTCCCTCTCGATTCTGGGTCAAATGAAAACGAATATAATTCGAACGGGGCTCTCATTATTTGTACATTTCTCAAATACATAAAAACACATTTATTTGGTATACAGAAATTCGTCAGTAAGGTCGTGAGGCCAGTGATCGATCCTGTTAGTGCAGCAAACCAGGCCCCGTGATGAACAGCGGAAGTGGAATCAGTGAGGTCAGTGAGCGATCCTGCAAGCCCAAGGATCGCGCATGCAGGCCCAAGAAGCGATCCTGTAGACGCAAGAAGCTCGCATACAGGCCCAAAAAGCAAGGCTGCAGGCCCAAGTACAGGAAACAAGGCCCTGTGATGAACAGCGGATACCCAAACTTCGTGCGTGCCTACCGCGAAAAGCACTGCGATCTCAAACCCCGTGAGCTAATGTGCAAAGCGGCCAGGTGCTGGAGCCGATTATCCCAGGAAAAGAGAGACAAGTACCGTCGCATGGCGTCACCAAGACGTCCAAGAGTGCAAGCCACAAGTCTCTCCATGTGCAGCCGTTGTTAGCACCAGACCTTCGTCTTTGTATTAATCATTAATTTAGTATTTAGTAAATTTTGTTTGGCTCAGTAAAAACATGGGTTTTCCAATTTTCCTGCTAAAATTCATAGAATTCTTAACGGAATGACCATCTGGAATTAAATCAGGGAAATTAAATCAGGGAATCCTAAGAATTTTCAGTATGGTCTTTAAGAAATATCCTTTAATTTCACACGAAACAATGTCATCAACAATATTTTTGAACGCCAAGTTCCTTTTCCATTGCAACATCGCCAGAAACGTATCTCAGACTCATTATATGTCCTGCCTTCCTTTCAGATGCATCCAATAGGCTCGCATCCTTTGTACCCGTCCACGTCTAATCAGCACTTTTGTTTGCGCTTCACCTTTCATTGTTCCACCCGTAAGGGTGCAATATACGAGTACCAAGGACCTTTTCAATCACTCTTAAGCGCACTCGTCCGGGTACTGGGGTGGGGATGGCGGAAAATTCGAGTCCATTTGCGGGGGGCAGCCTCTCATCCACCAACGACTGCAGTTTTTGCCTACTTTGCACCTTTTTGCCGGTGACTCGACACCGCTGCTGGCGCAGGGAGACATTGTCAAAAATTCATAATTGAACAGTTTCAGCCATTGACGGGGATGAGGTACAAGGAATATGCATGAGTTTGTGCAGAAGTGGAAGTGGATGTGTGCCGGCCAAGTGCTTTCCGAAGAGCATTTGCCAAGCAACTGAAAATCTTGGTCGTTAATAATTCAAGAGCTTTTAATGCCATGAATATTCATCAAATTTCGAGCATGATTTGATTTTATTGCGTATTTTCTATGACGTGGCAAAACGCACCGCCACGGGCCAAAAGGATTGATGTTTAGCTTTGTTGGAGTTTAAAACATAGTGCGAAAGTGAAAGCTCCTTCAAAAGATTACATTTTAATTTCAATTTCAGCAATATAAACCTAAAATTGTACCTTAGGGTTACTCGTTTTTCCCGTAAGTTAGTAATGATTAGTTAAGAAGTAAAGCTTTCTTTGATCATAAAAAAATCCTAATAAAACGCGTACGTACAGCTAGTAAACTTGTGCTGAAAAGCTTTGGAAGGACTGATTTATGAACACTACACCAAATCATTTCGCATTACCAAACTCCAATATTCGAAGAAAAGAAACCCCATCCTCAGGGTAAGAACGAATCGGATGTCTCCACGCGCGTTGCCATTGGGGAGGAGAACAACCCTTTTACCTTATTTTATTGCCACACGTGTGTGGCTGTTTTGTCGTGAAAACGGCCAACAATGTAAGCACCTGATCGAACTAAAGCGTCCGCCCCCCGCCTTCGTGCCGGACATGGTCACTTTTATTTTAAAAGTTTCCATTTTGGCGTGTCGTAAATTCGGTCGAAAATGCACCATAAAATATTCGGATAGATGCGTTTGTGGGCGGGAGGTCTTGTGTTTTCGATCGATTTTCGAAACATTGGAAATTCGAATCGTGATAGCGGCAGCGAGCGGAATATAACTCCATCAACCGCGTTCGCGGCTAATCACTCTGATTACTTGGAGTATTCAGTTCAGGGCCATTAAATGGCTATTTGCTTATCAATTTCGTGTCAACCTATTGCGGGTGCCGCCTGTGACCCGCCCATCGGTTCCCGGCGACCCTTGACACTCACTCATCAATGCTTGCCCCTTGTTTGACAAACTCAAATCGTTTCTAGCCCCTGAGCCAGAGCCAAACCCATCCATGCATGGACTACGTGAGCCTTGTCTTTGCACCGGAATGCAAAGCAGACGGCAGGCGGTCCGTCAAATGAAATCAAATGGTTTGCCGTGCAGCTGATTTATGTTTAATTTATAGAGCATACTGTGGCTCAGCGTGGGCCAAAGGCACGCCTGACCGGCATGCAAATAAATTTCCAGCAGACCCAATCCGATGAAGACATAAACTCAAACTGACACAGTGCGATGCGCCGTCCGTGGGAGAAAGCGAGGCTTTTCCGAGGCTTTTCCGGAGAGAAAACGCTGACGAAAAGAGCGCACTCAGAGAAGCTATTCAGCAGTCACGAGAGACGGCTGAATGCAAAGAGAATCGCGGATATTGACCAAGTTTTCGGTTGCGGTAGGCCTGGAAAAAGTCCAGACCAGTCCAAAACTGGAGCAACAGACTGGCACACCGAACAAAAAAGCCGGCTAAAGGACTTTTGGTATAAGAGAGATAAAGGACTTTTCGTATAAGAGCGATGCGTTAAGTAAAGTTGCTTATTCGCCTGTTTCTCAATTATATATTTATATATTATCTAAATAAATATGGTTTATAGAAAAATATGAAATATATATTATATATTAAAAATCTGTGATTCCTTCCGAAATATAAGTTAATCTAAGCTGCTTTCGAGGTAAATATTTTAAACGGAATGCATCTATTATATAGCGGCTTCTGATTATATTTACTTCGTTTCATATATGATTATTTTTGAAATAAAATGGAGTCAATTAGGAAATGAATAATATGAGAATAATATTGACAGTATATACTGTCATTAATACATATATATTCTTGATCAGCATCAACCGCCGAGTCGATCTAGTCATGTCTGTCTGTCCGTCCGTTTGTCTGTCTGTTTGCCCGTCCGTCTGCCCGTCCGTCTGTCCGTTCGTCTGTCCGTTCGTCTGTCCGTTCGTCTGTCCGTATGAACGCCTATATTTTGGACACTATAATAAATAGAGAAAAAAGAAATGCATATTCAAGTATAGAGTTGTAAGTGGATATAATTGGATACATTTTTCTATAGTTTGAATTAAATTAGTCTTAATCCGTTTAAGTCACGGAGGGTGGTCTCAAAAATTAAGAAATTATTCATAGGAATTCCCTGAATTTCGCACCTTAAGTTCCAATTGCTCGATAAATTATCCTTCATGGAATTTCTTCAAATGCGATAGAAAATTAAGCTCGCTGTAAAATCAACGTGGCTGGGCGAATATCAATCGATTTACAGCCCACATCCCGCCAATTCCCCTCCCCTCGGACAGCATCCATTTCAAATAAAAGACAAGAGACGGTGGCTTCCACGATGGCCACGAGGGGCGAGGCGGATGGTGGTGTGGCAAATCAACAGTACCAAATTCAATTGCAAATAGTGAAACACATTGTTCTCGTGCCGCGCTGTTTCGTTGACAATTTTTTAGTTTTTATTATTTTTCGCTTCGATTTGAGAGCAGATAGCTAGAAAGGGGAATGCGGATGCAGGAAAGTCGGCGGGTTGGCTGCTGTGGGGACAAGAGCTAAGGGAGACTCCGTCGACACTGTGGGAATTTATTGAAAATGCTTCGATTTATGTTTAGTGCGATATTTGCATTTTGGCTGACGAACGAAACGACGACAAATGCAGCAGAAATATGTTTTCAGCATCTGATGGTTTTTGTTTGGGGGAATCGAAAGCGGAGCGCAGGGATCGGGTTTGATGCTCGACAATTGGTGGCTGACGGAAAATGGGAGGAGGGTTGCCAAGGACGCCACTGGGGGAAGCACTTTGCTTTGGCATGATAAGACCTTGAGCTTTCTATTTCCGAAATAAAATTCCAGCTATCCAATGTTTTTGATTTCGGTTGCCAACGGATTGCACAACGAAACACCGAAACTCAAGCAATGCCGGATCAAATAATATCACTCCCCGGTTGTCAATGCCAAAACTGAGGACCAAAAGCAGTACCTACTCTTTTATTAATAAGTATAATACAGCTTCTAGGTACCATTTGTTTATTAACTATATTTTTCGTTGATTAACTAACCATTTCTTGAGGTTAACAGTTGCCTACAAGCAATGTCAACTACCCAAACAAGCAGTTAAGAATTTATCCCACCCTCGGCGAAGTATCCTTTTAAAATGGAAACGAAACGCCCGCGAAAAGCAATTCGGCTTTGTGGCTTCCAGGACTGATTGAGGGAGAGGAGGCAAACAAATGAAGTTGTCACCAGCGGCATACGTATGCCATATAGGCAGGCCGCGAAAAGTCGCAATTGAAAAGCAGAGCCCACGGGCTGAACGGGAAGGACAAGGGGACGGGACTGGGCAGGACCTGCAGCCACAGTCCAAGTAACGAATAGTCTTTAATCTTCTTAAGTGCGGCTGTCGGTGCAGCGAGCGAGCCCAGCTGCTGTGGCAGTGGACGATTGTCATCGTGGCCAAAAGCGAGTTGGTAATAAACCAGGCCAAGGAGCCCACAATTCAGCGCAGTTCCAACTGCTTTCCAGCTGCAAATTTTCATCCTTCTGCCCAGCCACTGTCAATACTTTTGGATGCTTTTCTTGTTGTTCTTTGTTTTCGATTAGCGAATGTTGGCTATTTGATTGATTACCATGAATTTGACCAACAACTTTCTTGTAATTTTCGGGAAAATCACCTGATCCTCATTGGGGAATTATTATACACGGTACTCTTTTTCGACAAGGATATATTTTATTACCACCCTCTAAAGCGCATAAATCATCACCTAAAACCGGGTAAATCTTTCCGAATACAGAAAATAAATCATGTAATATTGTTTGATATCAGCTTGATATATCGATTTCATTTAAATTTCATTTAATCTTTTTAGAGTTTCATATTGATTGTTTATCCATAATGAATGTGAATATTCTTAAATGCAATATGAATTGGTTACCCGGTATTTATAGTCGTAACTCTTGGAAATAGGCATCCCATTTGTTTGTTTTCTTCGTTTGTTATTTTATTTCATTCCGAATTGGATGCCTTGGGTTTACTTATTGAACAATTAACCGGAGCTTACCCTGCAAAAATCTTTTATTGTTAAAGTGAAAAACAAAGATTGTTTTGAACAAGTTCCAAAATTTATATAGGCTCAAAAATGGTAGGTATTTACAGATCTTAGTTTTAAAGTTGTAGCTGACCTTCGTACTGGAAATCTTTAATAAATTATGATAAATTGTTTAATTTGGTATAGTTTAATTGTCTATACTGATGTAAAACGCGAGCTATTGGGCGACCGGATGTTAAGAGCAGCCATCTTTCGTTTCGCTACCTTAGTAGTTGCGTTTTTTCCGGTCTTTGATTTCATCTCAAATGGCAGGAGCTTTGCATGAGGAGAGAGCAGTGAGTGTAATTACTTTAATGCGACCATTTGCCGCCTTAGTTGCTGATGTAGCTGCTGCTGTTTTTGCTCTTGCTGCCGCTCCTGCTGCTGCTACTGCTGCTACTGCTGCCGCTGCTGCTGCTGTGGCCGAGATAAAGATAAACTTTTGCAATTACACGGGAGCGGTAGCGAGCGAAGCAGAAACAGAGGCAATCGGCGGGGGAAATGGGAAAAGGGAAAGGAAGGCGCAACCCGATAGCATCGAATCGAGTTTACTTTTAGTGCGTTTCCCATTGGCATTGGCTAATTAGCCTGGCCCGGCGCTAAGGCTGCCCTAACACATTTAAAGACCCGACGCGGCCTCAACTCAAATTATGCTCACTTAAATGGACTCTAAAGTGAGAGGACTTTAAAACTTTTCCTCAACTTGTGAGCGTTGAAAATTTCCCTGTTAACATATGCAAAGCAAATGCAAAAACAAAAAAACAGAAAAAAGTGTAGACGAGCAACCGGAAAACTGTGTTCCGTCTTAGGTGGGCCCGTCTAAATAAACTTTTGATGACTTTTTGAAAGTTTTACATTTCGCCAGAAGTAGAACGCAAATTACATGGGCCAGTCTTATGGTTACTACCCCAACAATAACACCGACATCCGCAAAGTGCCACAGTAAAAGATATAAAGTTAAGACCCACTTCCCTGCAACATCATAATTTGATGGTCGAGACTTTGGGGACCCTCGACCCCTCGCCAAGTGAGTGCAACAAATGAGCCGAAATGGCGACTAATTGGCCCACAGATTACGGCTGCTGCATTGGGTCAAGCGCAGAAATGCTAGAAGGAAAAGTTGGGGAATAAACTTATGATTGTGGCTGAAAAAAGGAAAACAACTGGCAGCAAGACTGGAAAATACAAACAAGCAAGTAGTACCGATAAGACTTACATAAGGACCTCAGCTTACGTCAACCACTACTTTGAAAATGCATCGAGGTGTTTAAATGAATGATTCATTTGCGTTTTCATTGGTTTATGTATAGATTTGTTTATTCTTTATATCAATTTGAACCCCAATGATTTATAAATATGTTTACACAGCCTTGAAAATCACAATTCGCTTATATATAGTTACGATTGCTGCATCGAATATCTATAATACTCGCAGTCATAGTCATACTATCACTTAATAATTCGCCCCAATGTGTGGACTTAGTTGGAGCCCGTAGTGGACTCTGGGCAAATATCCAGAAGATAAGCCCCCGCCACAGAGTCACATGCAAAAATTCGTGAGCTTTTCTCTGTTTTTTCCAGCTGCCGTCGCCAGTGCCCGTTGGCCGGACCAACCAAACATTTTGTTTGTGCAAAAATTTTGTGTGATTTCCCCACGGAAATTGATGATGGTGTTTGCTGAGTCGCAAACGTGTTGGCGGAGTTAAGCGGAGCACAGGTGGGGGTCCAGGGCCGTATCTCTGCCGGGCCCACCTACAGTGAATTTGTCATTTCCAGTTCTAAACGTGCGGACAAACACTGAATCAGTAGTGCCCCCAAAAACCGGGGGGAGCAGGGAACGCCGTTCACGGAAGCCCAGCCATTCCAGCTGGGAGATGGAGTCCCAAAACCCGAATCAAGTCCAGCCGGCTCAATGACGATTCGGTGTGTGGAGATGATTGCGTGATTTCAATCACGAAGGTTTAACCAAGAGGAGGATTTCGGTTGACTTTTATTTGGTATTTCTTGAATGAGATGCTGTGGCATTTGTTCAGAATTAGGATATTATTGTCTTGAGCAGTTTTGGAATTTAGGATCGAAATGAGTTAAGGATTAAATTGGCTAAATGAGGTGCAGATGAGATGAACAAAAATGTATGTTTTAATTTGTATATTTTAATATATTAGCTCGCATCTCGCTGTTTCAAAGGCTACAGGAGTAGCAACATAAAATCGCTCTACGTGTTGAAGGACCAATAAGCACTCACGCGGGCCTCACGCTCGCACAGGACCTATTTGTTGGACCGGCTGTCAGCAGCCATGACAACGGGATGGAGCCGGGACTCCACTCGAACCCCCTCGACTCGAGGACAAGAGCACAGTGCGTGTCGCTTTAACAAACCGGAAGTTACATGCGATGTAATGAAAAACGACAGGGCGGAAGTCGCTGTGGGTGTCCCAGCTCACATGCTCGGAGGAGAGGAGCGCTATCGGGGCCATGGACTGGACCGAAATGGACTGTACGGGCCGATATTCGAATGAGCTTGCTTTAACGCTGCTGGTATTTATAGACAATTGGTTCGTGATTGTTGACAGCGCTCAGTGCTGCGTCGAACTCTCCGCGGACCATCCACACTCCAATCGAATTTGTCCGACTCGGCTCCGCACTGCCAATTTTTTGCATGCCTCATAAAAACCGAACGAAATATGGTTTGTAGTAGGCAGCCTGCAGCGAGCTGAATCGAATCTAGTGGATTGTGTGCAGGAAACAGCGACCATTTTCCCTCTCAGCGAATTGGGTTAGGCAACGCATAGGGCACTGGTTAGGATGAGTGCTCAATTGCCTACTTTTGAGTGAAAAAATACACAGAATGGTAAGGGTCTTGTAAAATAACTGAGCCCAAAATAGGCAAATGTGTAGGCTGTGTTACAAATACGATATTTGACCTAGTGAGCTGAAACAAGTAAATCAATTTAGCATTGCCTAAAACATTAACGTCACGTTAATATCGTAATCAAGCGCTCAGTTCATATTTTCAGACACTCCAGGTCTGACTGGCTACAAAATTTGGATTGGGCTATATTTTTTTCTTATTCTCTACGAATTTTCCTACAAAAATGTCCTCTTCGCCACCAAGTAAATTCGAGTCGCTGGCCGAAATCAGCAGCAGTTCCCTGGAGGCCGAGACTTACGATCGCCTGTCGCGCAAAATGGAAATAGAGCAGATCGTGAGAATGACCTTGGAGAAGATTACGGCAATTTCAAAATACGGCCACATTAACGTCAACAATTTAATGGAGTTGGTAATGCCCAGGGTTAAGGAGCAGCTGCAGTCGTTCGAAACGCTCCACATGATGGCCCAGGAAGCCAAGTCCGACATGGTTTGCTATGAGAAGAACAGCGAGATCGTCGATCAGGATCTAGCCGACATCTTTTTGGACTTGCACAATATATACAAGAAGCTGGAACGTTTCGTTGACCCCAAGGTCAATGCCAAGTTATCCGTGTCCACGAAGGAGTTGTTGGTTAAGCGTGTAAGGGAATCCGAGATGTTCATAAAGCGTTCGCGTCACTATTTGTCCAACGATCCCAAGGAGCTAAACGCTATGTTGAATGCACCACCAGAGCAGCCCCCTACGCAGGTACAGGAGTCCGAGATGACCATAAAGCCATCGCGTCGCTATTTCACTAACGATCTCAAGAAGCTATACCCTATGCCAAATACACAACCAGAGCAGCCATCTATGCATCAATTGAAGGTACTTAAGGAGCCAGTGAAGATGTTTATAGAGTCGGACTCTCAGGTAACACTCAAACCATCAAAAGAGCGGTGTAGGATCGGGTCAAAGATTCCAAATACCAAACCAAAGAAACTGCCTGTTCCGCCAGAGGAGATGCCCAAGAAGCCAACTACCGAGGCAGCGCCTAAAAAACCAAAGAAGTCAAAGGTACGTGTACGTGATCGTGCTATAAAAACTCAGAACATAACCGATAAACATCGAAACAAAGGAGGACTCGATCTAGATATGCACTGTTTCACCAAGAAAAGATACGAAGAGGCAGTACGAAAAGCCGAGATGCGGAATTTCGTGCTCAACATGTTGCTGCTTCCGAAATCAAAATCTTCATTGCATCTCAACCGACACAAGGAATACTTTTCGGAGGTCGATAGGACGTTGTGCAAGACAAAACGCCCAAGACATTACAGCCGATGCTACGACTATTGTCCTAACCCAAAATCCAAAGTCTAAAAAAATATATAAATTCAAAAAATTCTGTACATTTTTGTCGCTTATCAAATTGGCTATATTTATCTCCGATATCAGGGTTAAACAAATAGACAACTCAAGGTTTTTGCTTCTGCTAACACCTAAATCATCTCATTTAACCCCTGGATAACCTCAATAAGCTGTATATCCCAAGGACTCCTCCCTTTTCGGTTGCCGATTTCACTTACTCTTCAATTGTGTTTTCCTTTTTTTTTTGCTGGTGCCCCGATGGCTTTGTAAACAAAGCAAAGTGCAAATTTATGTGGTAAACCACTTGAAATCGAACATTCTGCCATCAGGGGCGAGGCCCCGAATGCGGCGCCCTGATTGTTGCTTAAAATGTATCTTGAACTGTTGCTTATCTCACTCAGTTTGCCCCCGAATTCGAATCCTGAATCCAAAATACGAAGCCATTGTGCGAAGGCAAATGTTGGCAAAGTGGCAAGTCAGGTGGATCCTACACTCTTCCATTCCATTAGCCGCAAGTTAAAGCTTTGCCAGAGCTAATGATTGTTAAAGTCGAAATTTGCATTGGCATTTGAGTGGCAATGATGCCCGGAGGCGGGCGAACCTTTCTTTTCATTGGCTTGGTGGAGGAAACCCTAATGCTACATTCTCATCACGATTGAGCACATGAAACCATGGATATCCCCGCTGCTGGTTGTGATTGTTTTGGCCAAACCATGTTAATACGATTATTGCCGATCCGTTTGTGGGGGTAAAGGTAGTTTTTAATTGATTTGGGCAAATGCTCTGCCAAACGAGATTAATTGATGAGTGGGAAACCAAAGCCCCAACAAGGACCTCGTGTCACTGTCCTCGACAATTCAAATTGTGTCTATGGCTATTGTGCTCTTCTCGTTGAATTCTGTTGTCTTTTTTACTGCTGCCAGTTGTGTGCACTCAAAATAATAGAGCAGAGCTCGGCAGAACACAAATACTCGAACGACAGGGGACAAAAACACAGAAAAACTGAACTGAGCCGAGATCCTTCAAGGAGGAAGCAGTTGGATGGGGCAGGAGCAGAGGTCTGAGGTCTGAGGTCTTAGGACCTCTGGCTGCTGCTGCTGTTGCTGCTGCTTCTGCTGCTGCTGCTGCTGCCGCCTGTGTAATAGCAGCGTTTACTCAATTTTAGTACGTAGTAAACGTATTTCTTTTATGGCCCGTAGGTTATTTGTGCATCGCTCTGACTCGCTGGCACGGTCCACATTCCGGGATGCGAGCGCACTCAGACAAACAATTCAGAAAAAGATATATATCCCTGACACAATAAACGAAGTTCGTTTCCTGAGTGGCCATTTTACTGCGAGGCCTTTCATTCGGAGTGCCCTCCTCCATGGAGTGGTCCCCGGACCCACTCAACCCCTATCTTGGGGCCAGAACTAAGCAAATATTCGCACACAAATATGATGATGTATCGGGGGACCGGGGCCACTGGGGGTATTTGTATTCCAGCTTCTGGTTTGCTTTTAATTGCTTTCAAGTAAACAGAATGCCCCTTGGTAAATGGGAGCATAAATATAATTGCCAGGTTTGCCTCGCATTGCTTTAAAATTTCAACTCTCGAGGCCAAATGGGCCAAGTCAAACATTTGTTTGCCCAGCTCCTGGTTCCACAGCCTCGTGAGTTCTTCGCCTGCCTCGTTTGTTTGCAATTGCCAAAGGTGTTGTTTAATTCAATGCCATTATTTGACAGCCTACATGCGTACCTATACGAGTATGTTTACTGGTCGCCAAAATTACTCATTTGCCTGCTAAGCCGCCAACAAGCTTGCATAAAAACCGAAAGCCATTTATAAGAATATAAAAGTAAGCGTAAATTTTCGTAACTTTTGCCCAACTTTGCCAGCTCAGAACTAAAATACTGAACTAAAATACTGACAGCGAATTGAAAAAATAGTGATAGGGATAGATAATTCGACTCGCAACGATGATTTTAAGATAGGGATTTTTGAACTCCGATAAAATTGGCCGAGATATGGCAAAAAGTTATTGAAAAAACTTTAAACGCCCAAAACTAGGTGAAGGAGTGCTCTAATCGCAAAAAGGGCTTTAATTCGTGATCACCCCAAAATTATGGGAAAAATCGAAAATCGGTAATTTTTTTCTCAACTTTGCCATATCATAACTTTTCCAAAAAAAATCGCAGAACCACGGGGAATACCTCGATGGAAAGCTGATTTCCCCACAAATCCGTGGAGATACAGATCTGTAATATCGGATAAAAATTG
>JAJJHQ010004201.1:1163881-1214921 GCA_021223825.1 Drosophila ironensis | reverse complement strand
TTACATAGTCATAAAATATCATTCCTCTTTCAGCCATTGAGGTGTTCGCAACAAATATTTATTTTTTTTATTACTTTTAATATTTATTTTTTTTTTTATTACTTTTAATATTTATTTTTTTAAAGGTGGAAGTTGAGTTCCAACTTACACTCGTTTTCCCTTGCGCTTTAAGTCAAAACCATTTTATTGTTACTTATTTTTGCCACAATTTGCCTATTTTCAAACCAATTTAAACACAGCCCTTAGTCACTCGAGCTACGAGACATCGGAGATTCTTGTTTTTTTATTATATTTTTTTTCACTGTTTGTTTTTTATTTTGAGAATTGGCAAGTGAGTTCCAACTTACACTCGTTTTCCCTTGCGCTTTAAGTCAAGTCAGAATTCGGGATTTCTCGACAATTTACCTATTTTTGTTTTCATTATGATACTGCACTTAGCCATAATTCAGTTGCGTGCAGATGGCCAAAGATTTTAAAATCCTGAACGCGGGCGTGCTAAAGTTTTCAAATAATTTCTATCTGCGTACATGTATAACTAACCTAAAGCATAGAGAATTATGTCTCTAACGCTTACCATCTCAGAGAACGACGTGTTCATACATACTGACGGACGGACAGGCAGACATGATCATGATATATAGCTTGTGGTGTCGGGGTTGAACGCTTCTGCCTGTTACATACATTTGCACAAACTTGATATACCTTTACAACCGTAAGTTACGTTGTATAAAAAGAACGCGGAAGCGCTGACCAGAGATTCGTCGTGCAATTCAATTCCCCCAGCTTGCGGGAGAAAGGCTTTGCTTAAATTAAAAGCAAAGTCCGTCTCGAATGCGAGTACAAATTGCAGGGGAAGCGTTTATTTGTCATAGGATTTGGCCAGCCAGGCAGCCGAGCAGAGTGGCAGGAAAAGCGGGAAAACTGAGCGGCTGCAAAGCAACAATACAAACAAGCCCATTGACAGCCGCACCGAAAGAAACATCGGGGGGAAAAAAAGGTGACTGCGCGGGGTGCGGAAAAACCAAGCCGATATCCCAGCGGTTAGCAACGGCGATGACTTAACGGATTTTCAATCTCAGTCAGCCATTTTTCCACTGGCCCCCAGTGGGTGCAGCTGCGCTTGGCCAACAGATTAAATCGGGGTGTTTAGGGCCCAAGCTAAACCGGAAACGTTTCGTATATCTCCAAAAATATAATCAAAATATATATTATATTATATATTTTGATTATATTTTTGAAGAGATGACCAATCAGACATCAATTAATGTTTGGTAACCTGTCCTGTCGTTGCTTGAAACTATACCAAAAAGTATCATAAGATGTGCAAGTATTGTGGGGTATTCCAAGGGCTTCAACGATGAAAAAAATCCTTAATCCTGCATCGTAACAGTCACGGTTACTGCTCTGGCCACTTTGCAGCCGATATTTATATTTATTTTATTTTCTTTTTCCCCGCATTCCCTCGACGATCTTTTTTTGTTGTATTTACACTGGACAAGCGCTTGTTTGTTTGTTTGTTTGTCTGCCCGTCTGTCGCTTTCCCTCTGTTTACTGGAAAACTTTTACTACAGATGGGTGGGGTTAAAAAAAAAAAAAATGCGCAAGAAGCTGTGGAGGAGGGGGGCCCGAAGCTGGCGGGGTGTTACATCCGCAATGCATTTCCTTGCGGAGTTAAAATAAATTGCGAATAGTAAAAACCACCAATAAATTGTCATTTCCGTAAGAGGGATATTACATTTTTTAAATTTATGAGCTTGTGTGGACTTTTAACAGCACAACAACAAAAATGAAACAAGCCAAATAAAATAAAATATACTGTATATGAGGCGGGAAAAAAAACTCGGTAACTGTAGAGTTTTGCATGTCCAGAGTTTTTTTGTGGCCGCCTGAAAAAGTTAAATCGAAACGGATGCTGTACAAAAATGTCCCACTAACTTTTACTATAACCCCTTTTCCGCTCAACTTCAATTGGGGGAAAGGCTTCGATCCGCCGAAAATTCTAATTAACTGATAAACAAAAAGTTGGCTGTGGAACTCCAGCCCCACCCCGGGAAAAATGAAATATTCCACATGCATTGACATTGCGAAAATTGCCAAATATGGTGCGGCGGTCAGGCCAGACGTGGAAAAAATTGTCCGACACACGCCGACAACGGGGCGTATGTGTTATGTGTGCAACAGAACAAGCAAAACACCAAATGCAAGCATAACAAATTATAATAAAGTTTATCGATTAATGTGTAAAACAACGCACGCAACCATCGGCCAGCCAGCTTTGTGGTACTCTTTTTTCTATATCCCATTGGCTTTTCTTGCATGTGTGTTTCCCTGTTCACCCTCTTTAAACGGTTTTCATGGCAAATTTATGTTTGACCGACTGCATATATTTATTCGATTATAGCAAAATATTTGACATTTACATTATCGATATGCTTATCGATAGTTTCAAAAATAACAGAATTATTTACAGAGCCCAGGTTGTGTGCCAAAGGAGCACAGTCGTTTTTTAGCTTCTGAGCTATACAGTCATCTAATTATTTTAGTTTTTTTTATTTCGTTTTTGCTTGTTATTTTTAATAATTTTTATTGTCATGGCTTATTTTTAAAAAACTTGCAAAATTTGTATTATTTGTTATTTCAAACACTCGTAGATTTCTTTTTTTTTTTTGTAGTGCACTTACATTTTCCGTGGTCCGTTCTTTCTTGTAGCTTTCGAGTGCGAAAATTTCATTTTGAATAGAAATAGAAAAGAATAGATTATTCGACTTATTTGGGAGTTATGTGTAAATGACGATTTCGGCACATATAAATTTTAATCTTGTCTTCTATGGAAATAATGAGGATCTCCGGCTCCTGCTCGATCAATTTTTAACTAATTTAAAGGTACATGTCATGTCACACGCGTTAGACTTATGGTATTTATTTTTGAAAAACTTGGGAATTTTATTATGATTTATTGTTTCAAACACTCGTTGATTTTTTCTTTTTTTTTTTTGTAGTGCTCATGCATTTACCGTGCACCCGTAACTCCTTGTAATTTAGAAGTGGTTATGCGAAAATTTCATTTTTAAGCGTCGAGGACAAAGCCATGCGGCACACAAATGCAGCAGCTTAATTTGGTTTTATTCAGTTCAGGAGTATACAATAGAATAGTAAAGAAATAGATTACCTCGACTTAGTGTAAATGATGATTTTGGCACATATAAATTTTAACCTTGTCTTCCATGGACATAATGAGGATTTCCCAGACGCCGGGAATCCTCTATCAATTTTTAACTAATTTAGAGGTATCATAAAAGGGTATTTCGTATTCAGCCACATATAAATATCATATATCCAAAGCAATAACCTGCGGTGGGGCGTTCGCTCTGCGGAATTTTCGAGGCAAGGTTTCAGGTCCCCGAAATATGAATATTCATTCGGGGCAATCTGTGCATTAGTCCTGGCTGCAGGTGTTTATGCAGGCAGTAGTCGAGGTTCACTGGCGGTGCGGTAATTAGCTGCTAATGTTTGTGCAAGACGGAGATAGCAATTGAGTGCATGTAATTGGATGCGTCAGATTGCAAGCTAATTACAGGCCATGCAAATACAAGCAAACCGCCAAAATTCATGTGGCTGAAAACAGGGCATCCGGCTCCGCCCACCTAATTTTTCCCCCAACCTGCTGGCAATATTGCTTCGGGGGTTTCGCCTGCCGCCTCCTTTTTTCGGCATATATCCAAACTAATAGCGGGTTATAAATCTGGCCAAGCGTAACCGCCCTAAGCCAGGGAATAAAAGCATAAAAGTTTTCACGATAAATTTCACAAACAAACACCTGAGATACATCATTAGATTAAACACAAAAGATACAAGGCAGCCAAGACAAAGGAATACACCAAGATGTTGGACAAAATAAAAGAGTGGGCGCTTTTCGATTTCCGGTGGTGGAAAAGTAGGTAAAAACACAAAAAGTCAAAGATTTAGATGTTTTTCCATACGAAACATAAATAATATAAGACTTCATTAATTTATTCCTCAAGTTGTCTTATTTTAAATGCGTGGTACTAAGTTTTAGCCTACTATTCTTAACACACTCAAGTTTATTTTATATCAAAACTTTTTTATTTCCTATGGAGCTGTCAAAATAAACAATCTAACGGCCGATTTCCAGCGGTGGAAAATAAGTAAAAACTTAAAGATTAACTATTTTTCCATGTATGTAATACACACATTTGATATTAAATACGAAGTAATAGACTTTTAAAGACAACCAATTAAGTTAATAGTCTTTTAGAAATACCTTAAGTTTTCTATCTTTAATTAAGTCTTAGTATACTCTATTTTCTTTTGTACTACAACTGTTTTATTTCCTTTGGATCTTCCAGAAGAAACAATCTTTTATTACCAGTTATTTTTAACTGGAAAACGTAAAGTAAAAACCACTGTGGCAGCGCTAATGCTCCGGCTTTTCCTTCCCCGCCATCCGCTACCTGGCAAGCTCATTAGTGAAAAATTACTTCTGCGGTGACTTATGTCATTTTGCATGAATTTGTATTTGTGCTTTTGTTTTTCGTAGCTCCAGCTTTTCAGCTGGCTTTAGCGCTGCTGGCTGTTCGAGCTGCTTTGCATTTGTGGCTTGCGGTTGGTCTTAGCGGCCATGAATCATCATCTGCATCATTTGGCCAACCGGGACACTCGAAGGACAGCCACGGAGATGTCGGGGGAGCGATGTCAGGGGCTAAATCCTTTTGGCGTCCTTAAAGCATGCCAATTTTTCGGTTTCGCTACGTGCTGCAATTGCAGAGATGTCAGGGAAATCTTTGTTTGGCTTTGGCAGGCAAATCATTTAGCGGAATGTCAAGCATCCGTCCGTAGATGGCTCAACAATTTTTCTCGCCCTTTTTGCAGGCCGCAAAATGTTCGTTTAATGAAGCCCGTAAAATGCGCACATCCATGCGACGTGAAATATTATTAACGCTTGCCTGCTGCTGCTGCGGTTGGTAATTAAAAAATTGCTCATACGTCACGTGGGCAATCCCGTTTGCCCTTCTCGTTCTCTTTTTATGTTTTTCATAAATGTAACACATTCGCGGCCCCGCGGGTGGCTGAAGTCAGCACTCAAATGTCAACCGTGAATGGTAAAATTTAATAATCAAAAAGGGAAAAAAGAAAAACACCCACCGTCATCAGCGGGCGAGGATGAAAAATTAAAAATTATAAAATACAATGCAGACGCAGGCGAAAATAATATTATTTATATTTCATCAAGCATTTAAACACATAAAGCGCGAGGGTTTTGTCGTTGAAGGTTTAAGCTGGATGCACACATTTCGTTAATTTGTGGGCTCGGCAGCCTTGTCTTGAACAGAATAATGTGCTCGGAACAACATTTAAACTATTTAATATGGTTTGTGCCTAAACAATTGCGTTCACAGGTAATTCAACAATTTCCATAAAACCTTTGAGTTGGGCACTGCAGTTGACATATTTTGCAGTTGAGGTTGGGCTAAAAAAACAAATTAAATTATTATCCGGGAAAACTGGTATTTTGTCAGAGAATTCTAGATAATTCAATGTTTTCCAAAACTGTTTGGCAAAGCAACACATGCCATTGTACTATATATAATGAAAACTCGTTTGGTAAAAATGTTGGTAAAATTATTGCTTCTTTTCACGTGTTTATCTTTTGGTATCGCGGCAAAGAAATCGCCACTTCATGTATTTACAAACTCGAGACATGACTATGGATCTGCTCGAGTGATTTTAACCAAGGAGACCCTAAATAATGACTGGTTCACCACCAAAGTCACTGCGAATGAACAGATATTGGTTGACTATTTCCAGACAAATACGAGTGAAACAAAAGAGCCTTTACTTTGGTATCGAACCAAAAATCTAAGTCAAACGCTGAATTTTAATGACATTTACATTAATAAGAAGTTACCATATTATGAGTGTTATTTTCACATTTCAAGAGTAAATTTGTTTTCAAATGGACTTTACAAAATAGTCGCCGTGATTACAACCAAAGGTGTTTATGGAAATGAGGAGATGGCATCCACTTCTACATTGGTTAAAACAAGTATGCCGATTTCGTGTGAGCCTGAGATTAGAATGCGTCAATGCCAGGATTCAAATCGCCCTTTGCATTACGAAACGTCTAAAGTGATTGTTTTGCGAGCTGTTTTTTTTACCCATTGTCCAAACGACGATTTGATTCAATTTTATTGGACCCTATACGATAGCACAGAGACGGGTAAGCTTTTATCCAACATACGAGTATAGTCTAAGTTAAATGATATATCCGAATTCAGAGCTTCTGGACTTTTTGGGGGCCACCATAAAACCGGAACTAAAAATACCAAGATATCGGATTAATTTGCGTCAACAATCTCCCCTAAACCGCATGGTTTTGGTTCGTTTTAATGCAAGAATTGTAGGGCGACCTGCTCCCCTTGTTGCTCGGGTAAGTGTATAAAAATACAAGTTTGAAATATATTAAGCAACTGGCAATTCACAGTGTTATCTTGCCTTGGCTTCTCAACGTTTATTTGCTTCTATTCGGGGAGGAAATTATCGAGAAGTATTTCGAGGAAAAATGATAGCCGTAAATGCAAGTCCAAGCAGAGATTTGTCTTTGCACCGAAATAGTGCCCAATATTTGGGCTACAGGTGGTCGTGTACGTCGACCAAAAGACAACATAAAAGGGTTTGTCGCCAAAAAATGGGGAAATGTAAGTTCATTGTCTTATGATCGGCCAATATTTTATATATTTAATGTATGTACAATCCACAGGTAATCGTGTTATTATACCTGCCTTCACTCAGCCCAATAATCAAACTCTGAGGGTGATACTACTAATAAGATCTGTATTTGATCCTCTGCGAACGGCGACCACGAAGCAAACCATTGTTTTTTCCTCCTCTCGTCGTTTAATCAATGTTAATATTGCCTGTGTGAGCAATTGTAATGGCAACAAGTACACCCTACAGTTTCCAATTCACCTCAAAGGACAGTGTTTGCGATGTCGCAGCAAAAAGGTCACGAAATGGCAATGGAGGGTGGAGTCTTCCCTCGTTGAAGGAGCCTCAAACCGGCTTATATTCGACGTAAAGGAGAAGAAGAAGCGCCTTCAGAGTATGCATCTGGATGTCGAAGCTGTGAGTCGCCATAGACCGGAAAAAATTTATCATGGTACTACTTGGATAGTGTTGGAAAAGAACATGGGTCCCGCGGATACGACGTGCTCGATAAAACCGCGAGAGGGCACCGCCCATCAAACGCTTTTTCAGTTACATTGCAAGCAAAGCCAAGCGCGCTTTAAGCCTCTTCGATTTTGTGTTGGAGTCGAGAACTTTCTCATCGACGATTGCAAAACAGACGAGGAGATCTCCATACGACTGCCCCCCACGGAACAGATCATTGTTAAGGCAAGTATTCTTATTTTTGTATACCTATCTAATGTACACACATCGATTTAAGGAGTTTTTATACCCGGTTCTTGAAAAGAACAAGGGCATATTGAATTCGTACGAAGAAAGAAACCAATGTCCTTCTGTCCGTCTGTCCGTCCGTCCGTACGCCTGTCCATATAAACGCCTAGATTTTGGAGATTATAATAGACAGAGAAAAACTAATTGCATGTTCAGAATTGTGTGTGATATCAATTGAGCACAAATTTATGTTTAAAATTTCTTATAAGAGAACTTATTACTACACTCTTGTGATACCAGTTAAGATCAGTTTTGTTTTAAACACCTTCGAGAATGGAATTTTAACGCTGAAAACACTACCCACTTATTTAATGTATTTTTATTTAAATTTACATTATAGATTTGCGATAATTTCTACGTGTGCGCCGACGTAACTGTTGCTGTTGATGTGCGTCGCTTGGAAATTAAAGACGATGAGGAAACCATTAACAAATACCTAACCAAAGTTCGATTTTGGCTGCAATACGCCAATTGGCAAAGGGCCTTTCTCATCTTGTATCAGCTTACCAAATTGGTTAACACGATGCCACGACTCATTAGCTTTATCGATACGTTGTCCGTGTATGAGCCACAAACGACTGTTCAGTTGGCTCACTTGGTGCGCCTGACCAAGCGAATAGTTCTTTCCGTAGAGCCTCTCGACGATATGGAGGCAAAACTTATAGCCAGAATGCTGCACAAAATTTCCTCTACCTTCAAGCTGATTATTGACTGCAACGAGCTGAACACACTAATGGATAATTACTACGAAACGATGGTGAGCGAACTGTGTGACATACTGAATAAATTCAATGCCGAGTGGGAGTACGTGCCGAAGTCGCAGTGTCGGGCCGAGTCCGAATCCTGCTTGAATATTGGTAACTTTAGGAAGCAGCAGGAGCAAATGGCCACCCTGCGACCGCAGGGACTGGAGCACATCAACAATTGGCTGCATGCATATTGGAAGCTAAGCAGATGCCTTTTCTATATGGGAATGGGCAACGCTCGACGTCTGCATCCGGAAGAAGGACCCAAGCTCTTTGAACGTTCCACCTTCAACATGCGATTCGAGAGTTTCGATCTCGATCAAGAGCGAACCATTGAATTTGAGTCGGCCGATGCCATGCACACCTTGGTTTTCACAGACAACCTCTTGCAGGAATTCAGACGCAAGCTTCAGGCTGATGAAATCCTCATTTCCGTTCGGAGTCACAAGCTCACTCCGTACTGGTGGTATCCCGAACAGGAATCCACCACGCAGGTCCTTGTCGTGAATGCCTACACAGCGACGGCCATTTGGCAAAAAACCCAGGAGATCGTTGAGCCCTTCCAATACATTTCGAAACTAAAAATGAACTACTCCGCCGAGGACGTGATAAGCGAGGAGACAATCCTGAGACGCAAACAACGGGATATGGAATTCGATGACCCGGAAGAGGATGTGGAAAATGTTATCAGCGATAACGTTCTAAACACCTTCGAGGTGCGCATGTTCCGAACCGAGATATATGGACACTCCATTCTGGCCATTACTTTCACCCAAGCCGAAATCGACTTTGATGTTTTACTGCGCATGAGCGACGCGCCTAAATTGGAGGATATGAATGATGTGGAGTCTACGTGCCGGGTCAATTCGGGACTCGTACAACCACTGACTTTGCTGATAAGAAATCGCTGCAAGCAGATACTTCCCGTTTACGTATATATTCGGGCTGCGAATGCATCTGAACCGTGGGATAAATATGCAGATGATGGTGCGTATTTTACTTTTGTTACTGAAATTCGCAGCTGCCGGATATGGAACTACGCCCGTCCAGAGCCGAGTTGGCAAAATTTCGCTTGCATGCCCGAAATGAATATAAGCACTTACTTTGGCATACATTGCAAATGCAACTACGTAAGCGACTTCGATGCAGATGCCACGCCAATAGTAATAGTGCCCATGAATCTGAAGTGCCATATAGACCATCCCACTGTTGGATACAACTATCAAATGATTACATTTTACGCATTCATAACGGTTGCTGCGGGACTATACTTATTCTTTAATATGCAAGAAATTTCCGTTAAAGATAAAAGGTTGTATGTCGAAATGTATCCATCGAGAGAGGCCTGCTACAGCGGTGATTTGGCCATAAGATTAACCTTCGGTGGCAGATACAACGCCGGCTCATCGGGCAACATTATGTTCACCCTGAAATCTGGCTTCCAAGTCTCGCAATTAATCCTGTATCAAGATCCAAACACGCGATCCTTTCAAAGAAATACCACCATTTCGTTTCGGATTCCCCGGCAACTCGTTTCGCTGCCATGTGAATTATCCCTACAGCACGACGGTACCGGAATTTATCCGCACTTTTTTGTTCGCAGTGTTCTGCTCACCGACATGGTTACTGAGGAAACACAAACCTTTCGCATCCATCAATGGGTGAGAACCTCTGGAATGAATACCACGGAAAAAAAGGTATTTTTTCGCTCAGAACCGGGCTATAAGGCTGGTGCTTTCGCGAACACATGGAGACAACGTTTTTCCCTGGCGATGGAGGGATATATGGGAAACTGGTATCTGTTTCAGCCGGTTATTGGCCCATGGCGTTACGGAATAACTGAGAATTCATTTTGCCGCTGGGAACGGGGCTGCATATACATTTCGAAACTCTTTATAACCCTCACGATTGTTGTTATATTTTTTGGTGCCAGCATTCCAATTGCCTGCGATCCGCGTCCGCGGCAGTACAACGATTTCGATGTGATCATCTGGTTGTGCTTGGTTTGTTCCCTAGTGAACTGCGTCGTGCAGACACTGATGGAAATGTTTTGCAAATTTATTGAGGTTACCGATTTCCTTTGAAATTTTACGTTCCAAATTTTTAGAAAAATTAAATTACAATAAATAAATAAAATGGATAAGATTTTAAAAACAATTCCCACGTGAAGTATTATTTTAAACTAATTGGTATAGGGAAAATTGGAAACAAAAAATATGATTTAAAAAAAAAAGTTATAAAAATATCTGTCAAATTTTCGTCAGTTTCCCTGTGGCTTGTAGTTACTACAGTGTGGACTTACTACAATTTTGAGTCAATATATAGTCAAGGATAAAGCGTTTCGTAAACAGGGTTGCCAGATACCCAAAATTAAGTCAAAGCAGAAATGATGAATATGACGTCATCCGGCATTGACACTGGAAGAGGGTGACCATATTTATTGGGCGTATTTTCATTATTTATTTTCCGATCTTTATAAAACTTGGCACATGGCTAGATTTTATAATTTTTAACGCTATGCAAAACGTTTTTTAAATCTTGCATTAACTATTTCAAAAAGAATTACACCTCTAGTTCTTACCATCTCCAAGAACGACGTGTTCATACATACAGACAGACAGGCAGACAGACGGACAGACATGGCTATATCGACTCGGCTGTTGATGGTGGTCAAGAACATATTTACTTTATGGAGTCGGAACCGCTTCCTCCTCTCTGTTACATACATTTGCCCTACATAATACAACATTTGTACCTTAAGGTACCTGGTCCAAAAATCCATTAACTTATAAAAATTGTTTATTAATTAAAACATCAACTCGTAGCGGAAGCTGCGTACTCGTAATATTTTTATGTACAGATTAACAGTCGTGAAAATATCTCAAAGCGAAAATTAAATTAAAATGCCAACGCGCAAAATGTTTGCGAAAATATGCAATCTTCTTGTTATTAGTTTTTTCTTTCAATTTGATATGTGTGAATGCGAGTATGCGACTGCCTTGACCATACGCTTTAAAAAAATGTGGTATGGTTATACACTGAAAGAAATAAACTGAGTTTTTCAGCATTTATTGGTTTAACTTCATCGATTCCATGCAACTTACATATGTTATATTAAGTACGAGTATTGTAATATTTTCCACCCTATTCTTTGTATATGGAAACTCCCGATTTCTTGTCGTGTGCTCTTAGTAGCCTCTGCACGCTTCGTATTGCCCACGCGCTTCGCTTCACTTCTATTCAGGCAAAGGACGAAGGATCCTCCCACCGTGCACCGTACCCCGCACCGTCCTAACAGCATTTTCATCAGCACAGCGCACACCGCGTTGTCATTTATCAAAAAAGCTAAAAGAATATATTTGCATTCTGAAATATGGCATTTTTATGCATTGGTGTGTTGCATTTTGCAAAACGCCAACAACATCCTTTTCGCCGTGCATCGCTTCGTCCTTCTATGAATGAAAAAAATTTCATGAAATGCGAATTCATAGGGCGAGTTTGCGGTGTGCGGTGTACGTTGTGTATACGCCACGTTGGACGCAATTTATGCAGACATTCACTTACATATAACCACATGAGCACATGGCCGTATATTTGCCTAATATCTTGCCGGTAAGAAAGTTTTGTCGTAAGTGAATTGGCCAGTTCTTTTCAAAACTGATAACTTTCCCGAGCTGCGTGCCCCACAAGCTTCCATTTAATTTGAAAATAAATGCTTTTGAATACTGTTTGCTTAAATTGTACAACAGTAAAATGTTACGCTGTAGTGCAAAATACTAGAACTTACCTCCTCATTGCCTGGAGTTCGAACATAAAGACACGAATGGCTGGCATAAAATACAAAGCTTAATGCTTTAATAAAATGCCTCATGGGCACACTACACTACACACATGCTATTCAATTGCCAGTGGCCCTACCAACCCAAATTAAGCATTGACAACAACAGTGTTCCGGCATGGAGATGGCCAGTGGCGCAGCATACACAGCAGCACTTTAAGTACGTTCTGGGCTTAACACTCCTCTTACCAGGCCGGCAGTTACCGCTTCCCCTCGCCGTTTTGGCCCAAAAACCACCTGCCAATGCTACGTTAATTTGGCCAGTAGTTTTTGTAGTTTCCACAAAATACCCAGCATGTGGAGAGTGTTCCCAATTTATTTAGTGCTTTGTTTATATATTTTCCTTTGTATTTTTTAAATTTTATATTTATTGCAGCTATTATTTATCTGTAAATAAAAGATCAGGTAAACCTCAGTACAAATATAATATAAATTGAAACCATCACACTGAATATTCAACACTGAATAATATATTAATCCCCAAATTGTCCTAAAAAATATTCAAAATTTGTATAAATTATTTACCTATAGTTTGGTAGGCAAAAATGCTTGCATGTAAATTTTTAACAAAATTTTGCGAGATCATGCCTATAGTCTTGCCGATTTTATATCCTGTTTGTTACCCCGTTTTCACTATTTTATGCTTGTTCGTTTTCCCTTCTACTTTATTCTTTGCATCTGCTGTTCTGTGTGTTTTCTTCTACTTTTCCTTTCTTTTTTTTTATGTCGGTTGTTTACTAATTAACCGAAACATGCGCTTCTTGTAGTTCCGCCTCACTTTGGCGTTTCCTTGTGCTCCTGCTCACATGGGAAAGTGTATTTTTTTAGGATTTGCGGGTGTGTGAAAGGCATTGATGAAAGGCCTGTAGGAATTGCGACTCCGTCCTTGTGGGCGGATGTGTATTATTTTGCAATTAACAATCTGCGCCTCCAAGCAACGCCCACACACTTTGGCTTCGGCGGCAACACCCACAAAAAGTTGGATAACCAACAAAGAAACACGACGGGAAGTAACAAATTTATTGGCTTTAAGGCAGATGCCTGGCTTTATCCCATTTCCTTTGGATACGACCATACATAACATAACATACGAGTATACATCTGTATCTCCGCTTTAATTGCAAATTGCCCGTTGCGCATACGCCCCGTGTGTCCGCTGTTAATGAGCTGATAATGAATTTATTAAATTTACTACTCGTTTGCATTTTATAGTCCAGTCGAGTCTATCCCATAGATAAATTAACTCGCCGTTTGCCTGCGTTTTTGTGGCGTTGCTCCTATTGTAATGAGCCAGCGGAATTATTTATTTATTATTTATGCAGCGGCAAGCCGTGTAAATTGATCCGAAATGTTGTTTCACATTTTGCCAATCCTTTATTCTTGTTAATTTATGCACTTTGCTTAATAACTTTAATGGAAGCGCGGAAACGAAGTGAGCAAAAGTGGGCCATAATAAATCAGCATTAATATGAAAACGCAATAAAAACAATTCGAATTTGAACCTATAAAAAAAATGTTCCTGCTGACCGAATTTTGCAATGCCCTCAGTGCATTTTTACAAATGATGTTTAGTAAATAGTATTATACCATGTACCTTAAGGTAAAGATGGTATATTAAGCTTGCGCATGGTATATGTAACATGGAGAAAAAAGCATTTCGGACCCTACAAAGTATACAAGTATATGTTTATTCTTGATCAGCATCTACAGCCGAGTCGATCTAGTCCTGTGCGTCTGTCTGTCCGTCTGTCCGATCATCTGAATGTATGAACACTTCATTCTCTGAGATGGTAAGAGCTAAAGATTTAATTCGTGTTGTTTTATTTTCTTTATATGTGTATGCAGATAGAATTTATTTAAAATTCATGCCACGCCCCTTGCGGAATTTGCAATCTTCAAAAAACTATATTTTCTACTGCAGATTGGTCTAAGATATAAAAATCTTTGTGCTTACAGCTAGAAATTGTAATATCTAGCCATGACTGATATAAAGATTGGACGACAAACAATGAAGATGCAGCCAATATTCACCTTCCCTTCTCAGTGTCAATGCCGGAAGACATCATATAAATTTCTGAATTTTACTTAAATCATTGCAATTGGGGGTAATATATCTAAATGCAAATTTATATTGAAAATAGGTACCTACATATCTGGCATCTCGTTGTCGAGAAATCGACTACAATGCTTCCATTTGGTTTTTACCAAGTAAAGTAGTTATGGGATTGTATTGCCCAACCAGATAAATTAATTTGCATACCATTTGCGGTTCCTGGTTTTGTCCCATGTACTCGTACATAAAATAAGTAAAAACAAAGCATTAAGCAAAGCAGCAAATTAGGTGAATTATATATGATTCCATAATATATTTGTGTTTATGTTTTTCCCCTGGGCACTTTTAACTTTTAATCCCTCTATGGGCGCCACACCACCTAAAAACGTTTATTGCCCTCAATTATGCCGCAAAATTTGTAAACATTTAATACTAATTAAATTTAAATGCAATTAACTCGAGTGCCTGATTTGAAAACAAGTGGAGCTTTGGCCTTTTTGTATATAAATTATATATTTATTTAAATATATCAATTTAAATGGTCATTTTATTAGGCTTAGGGCACAACATTGTAATTATCGATGTGATGTGCATTCAAATTCGTTTTTCCAACTTCAATGGGCTGTTTAAATGTTGATTTTAATTGGTTCAATGAACTATAATGTGATGTTTGCGGTCAACTGGTTGCGACAGTTTATTTTTTGCTCAATTGGTAAATGTACATAAATATTTGCGATTTGACTTTTTAAGAGTTCATCTTGTAAGTTCAGATCTTACTTCATCATTGCTGTTTGCAGTGGATTTTTAAGTATTTATTTTTAACGCTTGACTAAAGTTTGAAAGGCAGATAAACTGCCGTATATTTGCAATTTCCATGGACATGCATTTGATTATCAACACTTGAATTGATTTTTTAACAAGCTATATAAGACTTTGTGTTACTACCTTAAGTTCAGTAGGTACTATTTTTCAACAATGATTACATTATCTTGCATTATGGCGATTATTTCGTTGCGACTAATTTCCGCTTGTGATCCAAGCTGCGCCGGCTTTGGAGACTGCTGTCCTGCTGTATTTTAAGTACCTTCCCAATGTTTGCAAATTCATTGCACATTCGTGAGAATCGAAGCCAACAGTTGTGTGAATATAAATATACTGTCGAATAATTAACTTTATTCAAAATTTGGGTTTTTTCCTGGTTTTTACTGCAGTTGATTGCACTTGATTTGCGAGTTGTTTTAAACCTCAGTCTGCGGCTTTTCCTATTGTGTAGCGCAATTGTTTTAATGCCGCCCCCCGCAGAAATAGACTGCATGTATATAAACAAACATTATCCGACATAGACAATGGGGAAAATCCTCTTATTCAAGGTATCAACATTATCTGCAGCATAATAAGCAGTAGAATGGCCGCCACACCCACTCCAATTCCCGCAGCTCGACGTTTATTATTTATTTATTTAAAAATTTCCGCCTAGTATCCGCTTGCCCCCTCTGATTCCCCGCCCCGCCTTTCCCATTCACTCGCTTTGTGGTCCAACCTTTTTAGCCACTTTCGTTTTAATGTAATCAAATGAACGTGCCTCGCATTATTCTGTTGCCAATAAATTTCACGAGGCAAATAGATGAGGATTGGATACTGGGCCCCCTTGGTTCGTGGCTACCTACTACTTTTAGGGGTTTCCGCCGCCCACAGGGACGCCACTGCCTGCACTGTAAAAATAAATTTAGGGGTAATTATATGGGGGTAATTATATTAATTGGAAATATAGGAGCTTGTGAATTCTTTTAATTAACAGGTCAATGGAAGCGATATCGCATCCATAAAGTATATGTAGAGATATTCTTGATTAGCATCAACAGCATAGCTGATCTAGCCATGTCCGTCTGTCCGTTTGTCTGTAATAAGTTTAGATATATTCGAATTTTCCGTATTTATCAATGCTCGGAAGGGTACAGATTATGGTTACCCGTTTTTACTATATTGTAATTTGTCCGTTATAACTTATAAGTTTATAGTACAATATATTCGAATTCTCCGTATTTATTAAGGCTCGGAAAACAGGGTACAGATTCTCACTACCCGTTCTCGCTAGCATGTCCGTCTGTCTGCTCGTCCGTTATAAGTTATTAGTATACATATGTTAATATATTCGAATTCTCCGTATTTATGAATGCTTGGAAAACACGGTCGAGACTCTTATTACCCGTTCTTACTTTTATAAACTTATTTTATAAAAAGTATTACCTCTATGAGCTTAAATTTTGGCTCGAGTCCGGCAAATATATACCATTCTATGAATATTTGTTATTGGGAAATTGTGTTATCACTTTTTTTATACAGGAGGGACATTTTTCTCTCAGTATCCTTCCCGATTCCGCCAAAAACCCCCACGAACAATAACAATGACCTGACTTCGATTCCCAGTTGCTGTTGTGGCAACGCCTTTTTCTCTTTGGGGCGACGTGTAAAATTGAAAAATTCTCTCGAGTAGCCGGCGAAAAAGAAAGAAAGAAACCAAACCGAGGCGAAAAAAAACAAAAAAAAAGAAACAACCGCAGAGTCCTTGAGGAGGTTTCAATGGGGTGGTGGTGGTCGGAGAGCTGAGGGATTTTCGGCCAGGACGGTGGCCTCTCATATAATTGAAAGGGACAACACGTCGAGTCGAGGCTATTAGGTTCGCTGCCGCTTTCCACCGATTGCCCTGCCCCCAAATGCCTCCCCCACTTCCATTATCATTGCTCTTGAGACACGGCGGCTAATGGATTTCGGCCCTGCCCTCCGTCGTCCAGATGCAAAGATATCCTTATTTATTGTATTTATGTATTTTTTGTAATATTTATGTATTTATTTTCACTTACAGTCCAAGTACCCGAAAAGCAGTGTAAACAACAATGTCGAATAACATTTCACATTTCACATGTCCAGCAAAAAGCGGTACACCTCGCCCACTTAACTGCACAGGCCCTGCGAAATATGCAAAATAGCTGAGAGGGAAATATTTGTATTATTTATTTACTCACACCCACTATTTGCATTCGTCTGTAGGTCCTGCACAAGGATAAACCGGGTGGTGGAGGGGCACATTGAAGCGTACGGAATGTGTTTCGAGTACGTTCCCTTTTTCCTCTTCATTTCTTTATTTCGCAAGATTTCTTTGTATATTTTTCATATTTTACACTTAGCAAGAGTCCAGAGACAGGATCAAACTGTGTCCCTTTTGTCGCAGTTTGTGCGCTACAAGGACGATGTTGGGGAATATTAGAAGGGCTACAAGCTTTGAAATTAAATAGAAAGCCAGTAAATACTATTTTAAAAAATAAGGAAACTACTAATAAAACTGGTAAATCTACAACATTACATTATTAGATTACTAAATTCTACTTTTAGATATACATTTTAGAAATATAAAATAGAAAATTTATCTCGAAACTTGATATAATTTCAAATTTTTAGGAAATGGCAAGTCTCTTCCCTGAAACGCAACAAAGTAGGCAACAAAAACTAAAAGGGAAATCCTAGGAGAACGGGAAGCAAAATGGCCAAAAGCAAGAGGAGGCAACATTGTAGAGGAGTTTCCGTTTTTGTGTTTAGAACTCTCAATTGAATCTTGATGCACGTGCCCTGGCACAGAGCCCAAATATAATTCCGAGGCGGACATTGCGATGCCATCGCTTTCGGTCCCAAAGGGTGCCGGCTGAATTCTCTATTCCCCTCTGTAGAACCTCCCAGCATCATCTCAATTTATTGGGTGGAACGGGTGGGGGCGGGCTGGCAGAGGCCCAATGGGTTTTTCTTGTTCTTGTTCCATTCATAATAATTTTTATTATGGGTCATCGGCCATTTGTTTAACGCTATCCACACGCACTTATGCATAGAAGGGGTTCCCTTTTTCCAGAGTATGGGGCCTATAGCCCGGGGACTCGGGCCCATTTCATTCAGTCCATCTATTAGCCCAAATGTATCCCGGTCTCGGTCCCGGTCCCGGGTGTTTGTGGGTGTTCTTCAATATTTTTTATATTCTTTATTTTGCATATTTTCGTATTATTTGTTTTATTTATGGGCCCATGACTCTGATAAATGGCCGCAACCTTATCCTTCGTCCTGTCCACCTATCAACGTGTTGATGTGATTTCTTTTCTCAACTGGCTTACCCCTTGAAGTTTCCCAATTTGGGGTAATATAGGAATAGAAAGGTTATTGAAAATATGTCTCTTAAGGAAACAAAGTTGAAATCCAGTTATTGGCATAACAAAACAAGAATGTTTCGACTGCAAATATGTTTTGTTTTGATAGTTATATCTTCTCTAGGGTGTTAAAGGTATAATAACAAAATTCTTTTACAAATTTCTTAAGCAAGAAGCGTTTTTTTGCAAATTGAAACAATCAAGTATCACCCATTCGGATACCAAGAATCCCTGAAAATTTTCCAAATGTTTCCCAGAAAATAATTTGAATTTCTTATGCAGAACCTCGTACATAAAAGAAAGGAAACGGAATGGGCAATATGTGTGGCACGGCGGTATCAAATTGATAGATGTCCTGTCCGTCCGTCCGTTCGTCCGCTGGAGTAGCCCAAAAAAATAAAAACCTGCAGCTGCTGGTTGTCTGCACAAGAATTATGATGGCTAATAACAGGTCTGAGTGGCTGGTCCACGGCGTTCCATCAAAAATCGCATCGACTGCTCTCAGCTGCTAACCGACAAAATGCAATTGATTCGACACCCCGACGGTTGTGGATCATTTTGAGTGGACCCCCGGTAATAAATCAAAATGTGTGTAACTGCAACAACTTTGTCCGCAAAATGAGCAGCCGCCGCTTCCCCCAGAAATTCATCATTCATCCTATAATATTTTGGAGGCAATGCCATCGATGTTTACATTTTTGGCATAGATTACGTTCGGTCAAACGCAATTAAATTGAGCTTGTTTGTTGCTGGATGTCTGTGCGGCACTCCAGATCCATGCGACCATTTGGTTGATTGTTTTTTGTCATGCAGACGTCAGGACATTTCCCCCCGCCAGGACACTTTCGACCCGTTTGGCTGGAGATAACCCTTTTGCATCCAGCCATGGCTCATCACGCTCGGCTACGTTTTCATTTTGGTTCAGTGTGCAGCGAAAAAGTTTTCCCTATGACAAAGTTTGTATCTGCGGATGCTCCCCGTCCTAAAATCCCAACATCCCAACATCCCGACATCCTAACATCCTTTTCGTTGCGTTGCAATGCGAGTGTTTTATTTAATTTCCAGAGCGCGCGGCCATTCGCAATTGCAATTCAAATTCACATTGCAGTCGGAGGCCGCATGTTCCAGTGACGTGGGGGCGTGGTAATTGGATGGGCGGCAGGGCAATGGGCCGGGTGGCCAGGGGGCCAGGGGGCGTGGCTCTGGCTTACCAGCCTCCTCGATTTCAGAGCCATCAAAGCCGGCAGCAAGCTGAAATTGAACAACTGTCACCGGCGCCTTTGTACCATTTCTCAACGATTTTAGGTCTAACTAATAAATTTAACTTATGCGGATTACTGTCATTACTGTCGTAGAATTGTATGTGCCTAGTCTACAGCTTAAGTAATTGTTTATAAGAGACGGCGAAGGAACCTATTCTCCAGACATTACTAGAAAAATGAAGTCCTTAGTTGGTTAAAATTAATAAAAATGCGCAACTATACACAAAAATATCGAGTTCAGTCATTATATCAAGTCGGGGTTTTCCAAACATTAATAGTTTGAGGGGGTATGATGGAGAAAGGGGGTTCCAAATCTTATACCAATTATACCAAAAGCATACCAAAAGCATCGAGGCTATCCGCGGCGCCAAGAGGAACTACGACTTGATTCCGGCGTCTGCTCCGATCAGCGACCGAATGTCCAAGCCTGCTACCAATAGCCAGCTGTTCCGCGGTTGTCCATGTAACCGATTCCCTGACCACCTTAAGAATCGGATCCGCCAACTCCCGATGCCGACGATCGCCAAGAAACGACGCGAACTGCGAGGATCATCACTCTGATGGACGCGTTCTCATCACCGTCGCCACCGCTGTAAGGTATGTGAGGATCTCGTATACCATCGCCACATCTGATGCAGTACGTCGGGCGATTCGCTGCGCCAAAACGTGGGACCTCCTGTATTCTGGACAAGGATGAACCACAAGGATGGTTCACGCACACGTATGTATGTATCCACAACCCATAGCAGAAAAAATCTGTTCAAGGATTACTTGTAATACTTTAATAGGTACATACATATGTATCCAATGTGGATTTACCATTAAGCTTTCATAAGCAGACACCAATATATACATATACTCGTATATAATCTTAATTAATCCTATTGGAAGCTAGAGGTTGAAAAGGCCTACGTCAAATCACATTTTCTACAACTTAAACGACTTGGTAGAACAAATATGTACAACGATGCGTATGTGTAACATTATAACCAGCTCAATGCAATAATTAATCTTTTGTTTGCCATATTGTTTCCATTACCAATAATCACAATCAAACCACACACTCAATAAATGATGGAGAACTTAAAATGGTAGTCATTTGAGTTTGATGTGCACGACACACTTAACCAACACTTCAAAGGCTTCCGTGGAATCATTTCGTTATGATTAAATTGAAATTAACCCGAAAAGGTGGAGCCGAAGCTGTTGCTTATGTTGGGGAATGTAATTATGTGATTCCATTTAACCTGCCTGTCTAGCCTTTCGCTTGGCCAATTTGCATTTGTCTAGCTAAGCGACGACAGTCGGCAATTAAACTCGACTGCTGCGCCGCGGGCCAAATAAAAAACACAGAAAATAGGAATCCGAGTTAGGGAAGGTTGGGGGAAGATTTTACGAGAAAGTTGTCGGGACTTTGAAGCATTCTCATCGTGACTTGTCTTCTCCGTTGGCAATTCCATTGAATGTCCGCAGCCAGCCCACAATCTGTTTGTCTGTATGGGATCCACCTGTCCCCTGGGTTTTCCGGCCACCCATGCGCCCGCTTCCCTTTGACATTTTCCCTCCGCTTTTCCGGCATTTCAGAGGAGTGCAGTGCAGTGCAGTGCAGCGCGCTGTGCTCTTCTGTCCTGTGTGTGTTGGTAAATATGCCCTGCGTCTATTTGCTCTTGTTGCGCTTTAATTTATGCCATACAGCAGCAGCAACAGCAGCAGCAGCATCACCAGTAGCGGCAGCAACAGCACAGTAGCATCAGTGGCATCAGTGGAAAATGCTCCTGTGGATGCCAGTGCCCGCATCCTTTCACCCTGCATCCCTTGGTGTCTGTTTGGTGAAGCAAAACCTATTTTCTTTGCAGCTGATTGCATTTTATAGCATTGCAACCTGTCAGGCTAACAGCTTCAAACTCTCAACTCCTTTTGCTCAGGAATTTTCAGCTGCACACACTCGCCAGCCTCCAGCCTCCCCTCCCCCCTCGGTCCCTGGCAGCACCCATCCGAGCTCTATGAATTTTTTAGCGCACCTCGCGTGCTCTGGCCGAAGGATAAAAAAATAACGAGGAACGGGGACGAGGGGCCAGAAGCAAGCAATAGAATAAATACAAATTTATTTAGCGGAAAACCTTCAGTTTCGGTACACTAAAAAACAATATTATACAATGAAAACAATCAATTAATTCTGAAAAAATATAGGATAAACATTACAAGCATTACAAGCACAAGAGAAACTAAGTATTTAATGTACTTAATCTCGTTTAAATTCCACGCAGAATACCTTACAACCTCAAAAACAAAATATATTATTCTGCCATAGTTTTCTCTTTGCTGCCAGTGCACTGTATTGGCCATTTAAAACTTTTATTTGTTTACCTGCGTTTGGTTGGCTTCAGAATTTATTGGCGCCAATCAGCTAACAATAAGCGTGGAAGTTTTACCCGCCCTTAGCCATAATTTGGCAACAATTGTTGGCCCGCTTCGACGTTGTGCCAACGCTTCTTCCGGCCCATTTCCCCCTTTTGCTCCTTTGGAGGCCCGGGGCCACTTTTGCTGACACCAATTTCTATTTGTTTGCATTTACCGCGCACACCCTCCCACCCCCCTCGAACGACCTCCAGCCCCCGCAGTTGGCCCTCTTTGTGTGCCAAGTGGCGTTATGCGATTCAAGTTGCGTTTAATAGTTAATGCAAAGCTTTTAAGCACCCAACAGCAGTCACCGACAACTGCAAGTCGCTGAAAAACAACAAAATAAATAAAAATACGGAAAAAAGGCGGAGAAAACAAGTGCAAGAAAGTGCGGGAAAATGGCATTAAGTTTCGCTTTTCATACCCTATAAATTTGTTTATACAAATCCAATGTTTGTCAGCCCTAAACGGGGAAAAAGAATACATGCAAATAGTTGTAGGTTCTTAGTTCTTTAAGAATTGCAGCCATCGCTTTTGGGTAGCCCTATATGCCTTCGCGCTGGTCCTCTTACTGTTGGATTAAATTTTTAGTATTTTCCACTTGCAGACTGCAGATTATTAGACGGAAATTCCCGTACTTTGCTCTGCAACAAGGCGAAACAAGTGCGGCGTGTAATTACATTAGCTTTTATTTCTATTATGCGCTCATAACGGATTTTTTATTAATGCAGCATTCCATTAAAGGAATTAATGGCAGGAGTAAAAAAAGGAGCAGAGACTGGGGGCGGGTAATTAAAAATGATCGGAAAGTTGAGCCAACATAATGATGTGCTTAGCGTGGATGGAAGTGGAGAGCAGCTGCCCGGATACGGCAAATTTTTCCAGCAGAAACACTCTTGTCCATTGGGCAGAAGAGATGACCCAACAAGTTCTTAGGTGTGCAAGGACCTCTGCCAATATTTGGGTCAACAAGTTGCAACTCTGCAGGACGAGTGATGATACTGCAGTCCACATATAGTAATATCAAAAGTGTTTAAATTTCACAGCCAATCGCTTCACACTAAATTACAAACACAAAAAAATGCCTTTTTATTACACAAAAATGGTTAAAAAAATCTGCGAAACCAATAGAAATCAAAGCTAAAATGCACAAAAGAATATTTTAACGAAAACTACAGGGGACAAGCACGGGTATAAAAAATGCAATTCTCTTTTATCGGTTATATTGCTCACTCCCCATGGATAGCCAGAAGATTTTTGATGAACTGGGCAAAGTTTATTAAAAAATGGGAGCCATAAAACAATTGAAAAATTCAACCCTCTAACTGTCGCCTGTCAGCCGGCTAATGTTTTATTCATTCCCCATTCAATAGGAGCCAAAAAATATATGCATATAAAAACGTTAAGGAATAGTGAAATTTTAGTTATTGTAAACGATCGGCCAAGTGTGAAAATGGTTTTCGGTTTGACTTTCAGTTCAATTCATTTTTTTCATCGTTGGAAAGGCATGGAAACTGAAAATGATTAGGTAGCAGCGAACTGTAGTTCTTTCAGCTCTAATAAAATTATTTCAGGGCTGCTAACACTAGTTATCGGCTATCGATATTTCTTATCAACCCTGAAGCTACACCATCGATTCAAGTAGGATTTTTACTTCACTTAGGTTCTGCTCAAGCACCCGACAACTTCTTTCTTATTTTAATTTTTTTTTTTTTGTATTTTTAGCCTTTAGATTTTTGTATATGTTTATTTTTATTTATTTTTTTAGTAAATCTTGTAAATCGTTTAGCCGTAAATAACGATTTCACATTTGCTAGAATATTGTCTTAATCATGCTTGAAAACTTGAACTGGTTAACTGCCAAGACATTTGGTTTATGAAAGCTTGTTGTTGCCGTCCGTGTTACTGGCAGGCAGTCAGCTTGCAACTTGGCCCAAAGCAAGTTGGCCTGTCAAAAGTTTTTAGGCTGAAGAGCGTCAATGCTATCGTCATTTTGCTTTGACTGCGCACATGATTATTACACGCGCCCTCATACACGTGCACCTACGCAATCGCACACACACACCAGCTTATACCACACTCCCAACACACACTGCACTGTGGACACAATTTAATCTTTTCTAATATAAATTTAAAAATTATTTAAATCAGTTTTAAATCAATATCCATCGTATGTAACCCACAACAGCTCTTTTTAAATCTATATCTTTTCTTTTTATTTAAATCAGTTTTAATTGAATATCCATCGTATGTAACCCACAGCAGCTCTTTTTGAATCTATATCTTTTCTTTTATATTTAATATCAATTAATATCAATGGGAACTAAGTATCCGTTGTTTGTAATACAAAAGTCGCTGAAAAAGGGTCAAAATGTATTTGTTTCTATATATATTCTTTTATATTTAATATCAATATGAGCCAAACAAGGATCTTCACACTAGTTTAAATCAGTTTTAATTGAATATCCATCGTATGTAACCCACAGCAGCTCTTTTTGAATCTATATCTTTTCTTTTATATTTAATATCAATTAATATCAATGGTAATTAAATATCCGTTGTTTGTAATACAAAAGTCGCTGAAAAAGGGGTCAAAATGTATTTGTTTCTATATATATTCTTTTATATTTAATATCAATATAAGCCAAATTAAAATCTTTGGACTAGTTTAAATCATTTTTAATTCAATACCCATCGTATGTACACAGAAGTCGGTGAAAAGTGGCCAAAACGTATTTGTTTCTATATCTCTTCTTTTATATTTAATATCAATATGAGCCAAATAATAATCATCACACTAGTTCAAATCAATTGTAATTCAATATCCATTGTGTGTAACACAAAAGTGGCCGAAAAAAGGATCAAAATTTATTGGTTTCTATATCTATTATTTTATTATATCAACAAGAGTCGACTTTGTGGCAACTACTTTGCGATTCGAGCCATGGTGCTCTGATAGACAGACACATGCAAACTTTGAACCGAAAAACTTGGCCGCAAAAAGTTTTTAAGTAAACGGAGAGAAGGAAGCCGCAAAGGGTAGGAAAAAATTAAACTAAAAACCAAACTTTAACTTAATGAAAATGCAATATTTGCGAGGAGTTTCGAAGGCGGGCGGTTTGGGTGGGAAAACTTTTCCCTGCCTGCCGGCAATTTATGCAGCAACGTAGGCCAACTCAAGAAAATCAAACCCCAATCGAGATTCATTTCCTGCGTCCCTGATTTATTTCACTAAAAAAAATACAATAAAAGGCTAAGAAAATAAGCCAAATTGCAGGAATGCCGAAATCTGTAAAGTGATCCAAAAACTAATATTAATTTTGGATAAAAATAATAGTTAATTTCAAAATTGGGGATGAAATTGGGGAACTTTTAGAAGATTTTTCATTAATTTTTTTCTTAAGTCTTTAATATTTATTCAGGAAAAATCTTTGTGCCTTAAAAATTTAATTCTTTGCCAAAACCCTCAGCAAAAGCTTCTCCAACGATGTCATAATTTTAAGCTGCCAAAAAAACACAAAAAACTTCCATTTACACACACATCGTAGGTACATGTCTAGTGATATTTTTTATGCGTCTCATAGTAAGCAGTTTCTTTTTGGCGCAAAAAATAGGGGAAAAAGGGTGCCCAGATAATCCAAATCTCATTACGCGCAAGTCGTACTTAAGATTAAAAATAATTATTTCAATTTCTGTGTGCCAGGGCATCGTCACGTAGCCGCCGAGCAGGGGGGCTCGGGCTGGGGTTTCAGGTGAAAAAAGTGAAAATTCAATTAGAATGCGCCAACTTCATGTGAACAGGCAGCCAGGCGACTCTAACTGTCTGGCTCTGTAGTCGTCTGTCTGTCTGTCTGTCTGCCCTGCTCGGCTCTACTCTGCTCTGCTCACCGAAAATGCAATGCCGGCGAGTTGTATTACAGGTGGGAAAATCAGGGGTGGAAAACACATCCCCCTGGAAAACTCGCAACGATGTAGAGCAGGCGCCAAAGTCGCGTAATCCTTTTGCCAGCCTGCGAGCAACCACAATAATTTGATTTTACTTTGCTTTAACTTCATGAAAAAGTTTCAAGTCTTTTTTATATACCATATACCATATATATTTACACACACACACACCTTCTGGCTCTGATAAAGTTTTTAATTTTGCAGCTGAAACTCATTTAGCGCAACGAAAGTGCGAAATGGCGGCGGCATCAGAGGATGATACGTGTTTTAGGATCGTCTACTGCATATTTAATGGCCCCCGAGCTGTGCAAAAAACAGCGGGTTTTTGCCTATAATATATCTATATATATTTTGCGGCCATCCTTCTGTGCATATTCCTGCCTTAGGCCGAGAAATCAACTCGGTTGCGAACTTTGGACAAACAAAAATTTTTGAACATGAAATTGCTACACGAACCGGAAAAATACACAATCTACAAAAATTCATCTTCATTACGTTGGCGGTCTGGGGGCTTTGGAATGCATTCAAATTAGGTCTGCCGCAACTTCACTTGACTTTGGGTAATAAAATTAAAATTTTCCGTATATTTTTAGCGCTCCTTGAACGGAATAAAGGGAAAAATTAATAAATTTGTATATTATTTGCATACTATTTTGCACAGCTTGTTATAGAATGCAAAATTGTTGCCCAAACCCTGTTAAATTGGTATAAAGCCACCATATTCTTGGAGGTTTTTGCTGCCAACAAATAAATTCCATTAGTTTGAGATAATCGAACTCAAATAGAAAAACCCGTGATTGGGTTTTGGCTATTTTTCGATTGCATCAGGTACTCGTGCTCGTGTCCACCTCGGTCGAAGGAAATCACTTTCCTCAAACAATCGGAATCCCTTCTTTTTTCGCACAAGCTGAAATATTTTTTGAGGGCACAAAACAATGCAATCCAATTTTTTGTTCGCTCCAAACAAAATGAGAAAAAAAAGAACAGCCAAACAAACGCAAACTTTACTCCCTTCCCGAAAACTCAGATGGGAAAGCAATTCGCTTTGATGGCGTAAAAGTGTTTGAATTTGAATTAATAGGATTAGAATGAAATGACTTTCAATGGGGGTAAATAAATTAAAGTGCCTTTTACCATAAAATTGAATGCAAATGTTGATTCGGTTGCTGTGGCACACAGAAAGCGCAGAGCTTAGAGAGAGAGTTGATATAGGAGCAATCAGATTAGTTGCTTAAAAATATATTTCCGCATGTAGCAACAGCAGCCACAATGGCAGTAGAAGCGTTTTAATTATCGCATTTCCCAAGGGCGTAGTTCAACTAATTGCCCTCCCTGAGGGGGGAGGCCCTGTGGTTGGGGCTGGGCAGAGAGTAAGGGGGGTGTTTTCAGATGTCACAATTAAACTATGGCCCCAGCCTTTGGGCCGAAAATTTCACCCGCAACAGTTAGCGAAATATTGGCCCCAAAATATGAAGGCAATTCGTTTTAGGAAACATTCAAGGTGGTTAATTATTTTCTTATTCGAATTGCTACATATTTTCTGAGGATAGTATCTCTTTCCTAATATTGGGAGTTATGCAGAAAACTCGGAAAAATTTAATTAATTTCGGATTAAAGCAGATTTCTACGTTCAAATTTTAATTGGTCCAAATTTTCACACCTCGTATGTTGATCCTTATTTTTCTTAGCTGTTTACCTTTTATCTTAAATTTTCTTCCAGTGCATGTACGCACGTTTAGCCCCTGTTTTCGGTTCCCTTATCACTCCAGCCTTATCACAGACTGAAAACGGCAAAAACTCCTGAGTACCCCTAATAAGAAACCACAAAAAAAGTAAACCCAACACTGGCACAAAAACGGGTACCACAAGAAGCCGGGGCCAAAAAAATTAGGCATTCCGTGCGAAATGTAAGATACGAGATAATCATTTTAATAAATTTCACTCTGACAAATGACTCGTTCCCTCTCTCCTTGTTTATTGCGTAGTCCTGTTGCCCATGTCCTTCCTCCAAGGCTGTAGGCGTGAATTAGTAATAAGTGATGCCTGGGCCTATGTTGTGACTAATTAATGAGGGTAGCCACTAGTTACTTTTAGCACTCATTAAAGAAATAGGAACCAACAAGCTCAATAGACTTTTGCAATATATAGTTACCTAACAGGGGGACAAACATGAGTTTATTTACTTCGAATTTACACTTCAATGATATAAGAAATGGCAAGAGCTATGATCATTCCCTATTAGGACCTTTAAAGCTTACACAATGTTTTGCAAGATCAAGAAAAGTGGAACCAAATTGCGACAATTCAACACTTAATTTTCCGCACATTTCGCAGGGAAGCAGCTGGCGGAAGGAACTACCGGATGTGTCAAGTGTTTTTAATTTTCGCTTGAACAATTTCCTTCACAATTTAGCTACCCCCTCCCCAATTGTTTGCTTGGCGCATTATGCAAATTATGGAACTACAAAAGAAAACTTTCGGTTGTTTTTTCGGTTTTTTGGTTTTCGTGGCGCCACAGCTGTTGATATTGCTTGCCAATTTTATTTGAACGGGCCCAAGACAAACAGGCATAAAAAACTATGCTAAAAACTATTGCAATACGGGGGAATATCTATATCCATATACTGAAACTAAAATTTTAAATTTAATACCTTACACAACACTCACAAGTTGTTTATTTTGAAAAGAGTAAATAGAGGTTCACGAAACTGAAAAATAATTGAATATACAAAGGTCAGGAACATTTGACTGTTGGAATTATTTACAACTCCGACAAAATAAGTAGGATAAACTTATCAAAAGCTCAAATATTGTGACCTTTGTTTGTGTCACCTAAAAGTAAGCAGATTATCTGAAATTTCACTTTATATTTTATTTAATTTCAGGACAACAATGTAGGCGGCATGTGGCACGTATCGTTCTTGTGGTCGTTTTACTCCTACGCCTCCCCTATGTATAACATCGGAAAACTTCACCCACTGCAACGCCCACTAGGGCAGCACACCGAGCACGTAGTTTAAAATAAGATTTACGTACAAATTTAATTTTCAAATAAGTTAAAAGTTAGCTCTGCTACTTGTTTACTTATTTAAGTGCAATAAAAAACTTTGAGTCTTGTTTAACCTCTAAAATTGTTCCATAAGACTCGTGTCTAAATTTCCCCTTACTCTCGGGTTTGAAACCTGACTAATAAATCCCAAAATGGAATCGCAATACTCCCATTTACCAGTAGATTCTATACAAATTATCGCATCCAACTTAAATCCGGCCCAACCAAAAGCTAATTAAAAGACTATTTAAATTTACGTACGACCAGCTCAGTTCAGCTTTTATTTGATATATTATAGTTGTATAATCATTGCCTTAGGGATCTAATACAATTCGATTCGTAGAAATGTTGCTGCAGCGCCGGTAGAAAAGTTTTACCACAGTTAAACGTTATTCTACAGCTAAGCTACATAATAAATATGCCATAATCATAAGACGATTTATCAGATATATGTGTGTCTATATATATTTGGGATTTTCATATGTGATTCATACTTAAAACAGTATTCAATATACTCGTACTTTCAATCGCTAGTCGCTAGAAACTGTTGGTGTGGTAAGATAATTACAACAAAAAACAAAACTGGCGATTATAGCACAAAATATCTAGATAAACTCTAACAAATTCATAGCACAAAACAAAAGATTTGCATAAATACTTAATTTGTGACTTGAGTGAATATTTCAAATTCGAAATTTATTCGTAACCAATTTGATTGTTTTGTGTGTATTTTGGTTTCATTGTTGTGTTGTGTGAGTGTTTTTTGTGTGGCTTTGTGTATTTACATAAATGAACTACAAACCTAGAAAAATGAGTGAGAGTTAGAAATATCAACAAATCATACATTTTGGCATGTACTTTTATGTAAGTTTAGATGTGTCTGGAAACCCCATTTCGAGCGTTCGCCCTTCAGGCCAACGGTGTTGGCGACATTGTGGCACGTGTCGTTCTGGTTGGCGATTTGGTGGGCGTGGCAGCACCGCTGCTATTGCCACTGCCGCCGCCTCCGTTTCCGTGCAGCCGGAAAAGTTCGCCCACGGTAATGGCCACTTGGACGGCACCTTTTCCCTCGAGCACGTCGGCGGCGCAGCAAATTAGATTCTATAAAAAAAATAAGAAAAGCGAATAAATTACATTGTCATCAAGGGTATATCCCCCGTTTTTTTACTGATTTTAGTGGCCGATCAAACAAGTTAGGGTAAAATAAGGTTATTTGTATAAGGTTTCTTGTTTCATCGCCCTCTAAAGTGGATTATTTTGTTCTGTGGTTCCATGGTTTTGATTGGGATCGTGTTTCAGCTATGGCAAATTTCCCTTCAAAGCAGGTGTGTGTCTTGGCTGAAGCGAGCCCAGTGGCTGTAAAACTAATTTAAATATTTAACTCCTTTTGTTTGGTTTTTTACATATATTTGCTTTAGAATTTCACTTTTATATATATTTTTAGCGATCGGTTGACAACTTGTGCTTAATTGTAAATGCAACAGTTTCTCTTAATTCGTGTTCACTTGGTTTGGAAGTAATTGCATGGAATATTCTTCTGACAAAAAGTTGTAGATGCCGTATATATGTGTATATATGTTGTTAAATATTTATATAATTTATAAAAATTAATGACTGATTATAGTTGGCATTTTGTATAGCCGCCGCAAGTGCTGTTTCGTCTTTGCTCAATAATTTTGTTAGACAAAATATATACTTCTGGTCTTCTAGATGCTAGGTAAATATATATTCATGTATGTTTATCTTTCACGTTTTAGGTTTTGAGTGTTTTTGAGATTGTGCTTCTTGAAGAAATTTGATTAGCTTTCATTTCGATTCATTTTATCCATTGTTTAAGTACAAGTTTAGGCTTAAATTAAATAAATTAGGTATACATTTGAAAGTTTATATAGGAATGTTGTTAGCACAAATTAGAATAGAGAAAGCGTTCTTCTTCAGTTCTGTGAAATGACATCTCAATGCTTCAATGCTAAGTTATTGCTTTCGAGAAGGATGAAGACTGCAGTTTATCCGAACGGATACAGATACAATATATATGGATATATATCTCCAGTCAAAGGCACTATTTTCTGGTTATTCTTTTGTTTTGTTCTCTCTTTTTCTAAGCATTTCAGGGGTATACTTTTGATGGTAAGTAAATGTGCTTTGAAATCGGTTAAAAAGTGTATGTTTTGGTCTGTGTTTTGTTTATAATAACTAACAAACATTGTCTATTCTTCTTTGACACATTTAATTTGTACATCTAAAGTACATTCGGAATTGGGAATGGTTGACACTTCTGTAATGCATATAGTACTTTTGAAAAATAGATTTTATTGGATTTGTGCAACTGTTCAACTGGTAGACTTCATCTGACTTCTAATTGTTTCCTTGATTATTGATTTCTATGCTCTATTCTACGTTTGTTTCACGCTTTGCTACAACTATTTCGAGTGTCCCTGCGACTCCAATATGTTTACTTCATCATAAAAGGTGTCCCGTCAAACTGTAACAATTCTCTTTCCTGCCATTCGTTCGGTCTGTAACCGTTCCATAAGGTTTATGTCTACCTAGAAAGCCTATTATCTTAGTATAACGCTACAATTATTGGTTTTATTTTGTCTTTTTGCCAAAGTAGAAATTAAATAGATTTCAGTTTCGTTGTAACTTAGACCGTAAATAATGCGATGTGTAATGTCTGTTTTTTTTCAGTTCCGTTCAATGAAAATGTCGAATGTTTTTCGTAAAATCCTTAAATCAATTTAGAGTTCAATCGCTTCAACGTGAACTAGGAATATGTTATATTTTGGGGGCCATAAAATGTGTTTCCGTTCTCTTAATTGTCAGGGATAAGCACAGAGTAAATAAATAAGTCGTGAATATTGTCAGTTAGATCTAAGAAATGAGTGAACTTAAGGAAAAGTACCTAGATAGTGTCCTAAACTAAATACAATACAAAGGAACTAAGAAGCAGGTAGAGAAATATAGTTTTCAAAAGGAACTTGTGATCAAAATAGTAGTATATATTTGTGCCTACCCCCAATCAATTAATATATGTAGTAAATGCCTCAATTGAATTTCAAAAGTCTTTGGGTTGTCTCTCGATTAAATGCCTCAAAAGTTGCCTGTTTTTGTTTGTTTGTTGTGGGGTCCTATACGTAATATTTCTAATATTATATATAATATTAAGCCTAGAAAAGCGGGTAAACAAAAAGCAGCCTCAATAACTCACTACCAAGTGAAAAAGCGCAAAAGCTGCTCCAAACTCGATTGGTTTTTTCGTAACTGGCAAGCCAAGGCAAAAAAAAAAATGAAGCTACATAAACTATCCCGGCAATGGAAAGAAAACCAGCCAAAGGAAGGTGGCTATAAAGACGCAAGACAGGATCACGGTCAGGGTGTGGGAATCGTGCTTAAGCAATGAAGCTCCCGCTTCCACAGCCTTTGATTTGATCAGCTTCTGCTCCAGTTGCTTGTCTTTTTCCTTGGGCAAGTAGATGCTGAAGACCTCCAGTTTGCTGTTCTGCTCAAAGAATTCGATGCGTTTGCTGACAGCTGCCTCTTTCTTGGTGCCAGTCGAGTCCTTCGAGTCCTCCGCTTGATGCTGATGCTCCTCGGGCTCCCCGCCTTGTTGCTGCTTCTGATCCAGTTCATCGATTATTTGATAATGTCCGGCCGGTCCAGCGGCGGCCACATCGTGCTCGTTTTCCACAATTGTGTGCAGCATACGATTGTTATTGTTCACTTGAAAGCTATGCTGGCCATGGGCACTCAGCAGATTCTGTTTGATCTTCTCGTATGTCTTCTGTTTGGCCCTGAGCAGCATTTGACCCACTGTCTGTTTGTTCTTCTGACCTGCGCCTAATGCCTCGTCCTCGTGATCGCAATCGTCAAACCCAACAGCATCACCACCATCAGTGCCACCGTTCTCGTACAAGACATTCTCTAGCTGCAACATCTGTTCTTGCTGTTGTTGGCTGCAGGTTGTTGGTTGCTCACTACTGAATTGTTGCTCCTGCTCAAGATGTTCAACAACTGATCGTGACTGATCGCGATGTAAGCGTTGATGTACGTGATGATGATGATGCTGCGGATTGGCATCCAAGGCGATCAGAGCGTACACTGTTCGCAGTAGAGCCAAGGCATTGGGCACTCTGTTAGCTGCATTATCATTATCATTATCATTCTCGTTTTCGTTCTCATTATTGTTCAAATTGCTGCTGTTGGTGCTATCATGTTGCATGTGACCGTGTTGCATGGTGCTGCTGCGTTCTTTTACATATACATCAGCATCATAGTCATCGTCAGCGCGTGCTTGTTGTGGCACAACATCTTCACAGGAGCAAATCAACTCCTGCAACCAACACCAATAACAGATGCATCAATTTCTTGTTTTTTCTTTGTGTATAGGTGTGTGTATTTGAGTGTGTGTGTGTTGTGTGTATTTGTGATTTGTTTAAACATTGAAAACTACATTTTTCGGAAGTACAAAGCACTCAGCTCTAATAAAAGCGTGTAACCAAAACCACCTTAAGCCTTATGTCTAACAAATGATACGTTGTTGCAGTGCGTTTTATAAATTTAAATATGTATATAGAACTGATTTCAATAGATAAAGTAATTTCCAAACTAATTTTGAATCCTACAAGTGTGTAGTAACAAGTAGAAACTCTGTAGTCGAGAATATTTAAACCCCAAATTAAGTCAAAGCAGAAATGGTTATTCTGACGTCATGGGGCATTGACACTTTGAAAGACGGTGAAAATATTTGTTGGGCGTATCTTCATTATTTATTGACCGATCTTAATAAAACTGGGCACATGCGTAGATATTATAGTTTTTAGCAGTTAACAAATATTGATATATATCTTGCTTTAACCATTTCGGAGATATTGACAAATATTCGCAAGAAAAAACAGTTTTTTGAAAACTTCAAAGGCGGAAAGGGGAGTAACCAATATTCTGCGTATATGAATTATTTCTCTAGCTTTTACCATCTCGGAAAACAAAGTGTTCATACATACAGGCGGTCAGACAGGCAGATGGATTAGGGTACATGGTATAAAAATGTCAAGTATCTTCAAATGAAGTTAAACTTTCTTCTTACATTTCAAAGATGTTCCCGTCTACAACATATTTAAATTCATAACGCACTGCATAACCGGGAATATTTAAGGAAATGTATAAATTTTCAAAAGTACGCACCTCATCCACGCCAATGCGGCGGCAGGCCTCCAAAAAGTTATCCACGTTGCGGCGGCACCTGGCCATGGTTAGCTTATTCTAAAAGATAAATAATCCATTAAATTATTTGGAAAACATATAAACAAAAGCCTGTGCCACACTTACCACACCGGGAGATGGCACATGGATGCTGGCCACCGAACGCGGCCGCACATAATTGGCCAAGTGACACAGTATGACACCATCGGTCAAAGCCGAGGCAATATCCACTGGCAATGTCATTTTCAAGCGTGTTTCAATTATCTACGAAAAAATATGATTTTATCGAAATGCCTACAAAGCAGAAAACAAATTGCTTACACTTCGCAGCTGGGACATCAGCTCGGTTTCCTCCCGCTGGCGATCGAATTCGCGTCGCATGGTGAAGCTTAGCTTCTCGGCGGGAATGTTGTGGTTCCAGGTCACCGAGCGGTGAGCCTTGACTGTGCCCAGCTTGCTGGTGGTGCCCACCGGCGACTTGATGGTGGTAGCGGTTACCACGCCACCGCCGCTTCCGTTGGACGAACTGAATTTGTTGCTGGTGCCATTTTTCATGGGACTCTGCGGCTTCACGTAGCCCAGGCAATCGGATGACACTGCGGCGGGAATGCCCGACGGTGGCTTTATTTCCGTATTGCGTGAAGGAATCACCTTCTGGATGGGTTTCTTTGGTATAACAACATCATCGACTCCATTTCCATTGCCGTTTCCGGCGCCATGACCGTTTCCATTTCCGTTGTGACCATTTTGGCTGTTGCTGTTCTGATTCAGACTCGACTGTTTCATTATCGACTTTGGCAGTGTGCTGGACGAGGCGACTGACGCGGATGCGCAGGATGTGGTGCCATTTGGCAGGCTCGGCGACGATGGCGAGAGGTCCTCGTCGTCATTGGGACTGTGATTGGCATTGGGATGCTTCTGTTTGTAGACACTGACCTCCTGATTGCGTTGCTGCTTGAGAGCCTCCTTGTATTCCCTGGAAAACAAATGCATTTTTATTATTACTTTGGTAACAACTTAACGTCAAAATTTAGTGGCAATCGGCTAGTTATTTTAACTTTATACGGACAGACGGACAAACGGACAGACGGCTGGATTTGGCTCTTTCACAGGGAATTATAATTTGAATTTAAACTACAATAAGCTGAATGATTTCGCAAATTATTCCCAATAGTTTCGGTTCACTTACTTGTACGTCTGTATGTTGCTCAGGCTCTTGCCAGACTTCCCATTGCTGGCATGGACCGTGCGCTCCTGGTGGTCTAGCATGATGTCCTCGTCCTGATCCGGCGAGGATCCATTGCTCGAGCTATTCGAGTGCTCGTAGCTGAGTTTGCAGGGCGAGGCCGTGGGACTCATTGTGAGACTCTCGTCCACAATCGTACAGGTGCTGGAGGTCAGCGAGGCGTCCATCATGTCCGCATGCGAGTGCACCGCACTGGGCAACGATCGCGGCAAGGTAGCCGATCCCGACCCCGAGTTGGAGTTCGAATTGGAGCTGGAGTGCAGCGGAGAATCGGTCTTCGATTTGGCGGGGACATCGTGCGACCAGCGCTTGTCCAGGCCATCGCTAGTGCTGTACCCGGTGTCGATCTGATGTCTGCGATGATTGCTGTTGCTGTTGCATCCGCTGGTGCTGGCCTCCAAAACATTGCCACTGGAATTGTGGCGCGGTGCACGCCTCAAAGTGGTGTAGCCATCGTAGTTTCCGCCCGAGCGAGAGCCCTTCTCGTCCTTGGTGGCCTGCGTCTCCAGAAACTTGAATACGTGCACAAGGCCGCGCATGCAGAGCTGTTAATAGAACAAGGGAATTAGTAAGGATGTTGTTTGTTTAATAAATACAAATTTGTGTTTTGTTTAGAGACTCACACTGGCCGGCGGTGAGGTGAGCGGATTGTTCTCCAGCTGCAGCTCCACCAGGGTGCTCATGTGACGGATTTCCAGCGGCAGACTGGCAATCCGATTGTTGCTCACATCCAAGGAAACCAGGCTCAGGCAGGTGAGCTCCCGGGGCAGATACATGAGGTGATTGCTGCGCAGCGACAGGGAACGCAGAGATCGCAGCTCTCCCAAGCGGGCCGGCAGGTTCGCAAGCTGATTGTAGGACGCATCCAGATCGGTCAGCGTTTGATCCAAACGCCCCAGTTCGTCCGGCAGGGAGGTCAACCGATTGTTGGCCACCAGGAGAACCTGCAGGGGCAGGAAACAGATCTCACGGGGTAACGACGATAGCTGATTGCTGCGCAAATCCAAGTACGTGAGCGATGACAGTTGCTTCACAGACTCGGGAATACTGCGGATGGTGTTGTGATACAGCAGAAGTGTCTCAAGAAACGCAAAAGTCGTCACCTCCTCCGGCAAGTCGGAGAATCTATTTCGCGAAAGATCTGTAGAAAAAGGAAGTACATTAATTATATTGCCAGTCAGCGAGACATGTGCGGGGGGGAGGGAGTTAGTGAACCCGAACCCTGTTCCATTTGCCACGCACTGCGAGTGCCCCTGCAACCCGAGTAATTCCACTCCACGCCTCCTGACCTCAATGTGCCGGCAATTTGATTCGCCCCATTCCGGCCACCAACAAAACTCATGCAAATGCCTGAGCCCATAACGAGCCCCTCAACTTCTGGGATACCCTCTAATAATAGATTTCACAGCTTTTTCCCATAATGTAAAGAGAATAAACAAAGCTGTATAACAGCGGTGGGCAGCCCATAGCTCTTTCGGCTGCCAAAAGAGGGACAGAAGGGAATCTACATGTGTAAGTTTGGAATTTGACGGTGAAAAGAGAACTCGGAACTGAAGGTCCGAACGAAAGGGAATCGAAATGTGCACGTCATCCGAAGTTGACGGTGAAAACGGAATGTGTAGGACCTATTTAAAAGGAATGTTTCATAAATATCGGACAATAAATAATGAAGACACGGCCAATCAAAGATTTATGCGCACTCTTCTAGTCTCCTCCAGGTCTCCTCCCAGCATACCCCTTCTTAAGGGGTAGTCCCCTCGAGAATTCCAAAAAGTGGGCAAGTGCGTGTGGAGTGAGCAATTAATTTACTAAATGAATTTGCATGCGAAACGAGCGCAAACAGAACCGAACGAGTGCTGCGACTTTTGTGGGGGCGCGGTCCACTCTCTCAGCGGGATACTAATAATGAATAAACCAAAACAACAGAACGGGAAGGGAAAACCGCGAGCAGAAAGAACAACGAAGCGAATTAACTTTAAATTGTGCGTAAGGTTTCAGTGGAAACACGCGCGGAAAAATCAGCAACTGGATACTTTTTTAAGGCAACTTGGGGCGATCATGTTGAGATAAGAACCCCACACAAAAATGCGAGCAAAGCGATTAAATGAGGGTTCCAAAATTGCGTGTGGGAGTATGACATAATGCCATTGTTTCTTCAAAGAAATCAAGCTCTCTATAATGTTTTTTTTTAAATAATCGGGTACTACATTGGAGAATAAGGGTTTCAGCATGCCTAGGATAGAGTTGCAACCAACATGAATTATTTTGTGGCAAGGAATCGATAAGCTGCCATCTCTAAGTATAAATGACATTTGGGATTGACAAACGAGTGCTTAAAGAAATAATTCTCTTGACGAAATGTGTCGGCCTCGTGATTTAAATGAAATAGGGAGCTCCAGGCAGTCTATTAATTACCAACTCGTTGTGATCCGTATGATAATACGGGACATAATGGACTATCAACGCCGGAACCCCGGTAAGTCTAAATATCATACGCTCTAAGAAAACGATAAAAATGTTAATTTTTTAGGGCCGGATCACGTGGTTCAGGTTTTTCGCCGACTCTTATTGGAATACCTAACGCGCCTCTATAATGGGGGAGGTAACCAGGAGGCAACTGAATAAAACAAGAATACCCTGAGGTGGAAAACGCTGGATCTCATCGGATGTGGAAATCCGAAAATTAAACAACAAATGTACCTCAATGTTTTCCAAATATAATTATATGGAAATGTAATATTGGTTTATCATTTATGAACATTTTTAAAATCCACCCTTAGTCATTCACTTCAAATTTCAAGTCGAATTACACTAAAATGAGGTGCCGCTCGCTAAATCGAATATTATCGCCCAATTTGGTGCCCTGTTTATTGTTGGTGGTGGCTATCTCCATCACTTTTACACTCGTCCTGAGACTGATGTTGCCAGAAATGGTGAGATATGACAGTCGCAACCGGATATACTACATATGGCTGGCGTTCTTCTTGCTCGTGAATATTTTGTCAAACATGGGTATGTGCTTTTTGGTTGATCCCAGTTATGATGCCGGACTTATGGCGCGGGAAATGAGGGAAACTGAGACAGACTGGCACGAGTGCGTCGATTGTCAGACCTGGGTGCCCCCACGAGCCCGTCACTGCCGCATGTGTGGAGTTTGTATCCTGAGAAGGGACCATCATTGCCTGCTAACTGGATGCTGTATTGGCCACCAAAACTTTCGATACTTCTTCTACTTCATATTCTATTTGTTTGTGGGCTCTCTGATCGCGTTCCTTGTCAGTTTGAACTTTGTTTTTGTCTACCGAACAGGCAAATACGAGTTTTACCCATTTTTTGTAACCGTTTTCATGATAACCATCCTCTTGACCATGTGCATGGCGATAATGTCTGGATTGATCCTCTGCTATCAATGGCCGATTTTTCTATTTGGAGCCAGTGCCATGGAGGCCAAGTCCAAGACCTATCTGTACAATCAGGGAGTGATCAAAAATGTGATGTCGATTCTGGGCAGGTGTATGATATTGACCTGGATCTCCCCGTTTATTCCCAGCCCACTGCCAAGCGACGGCATTCACTGGCTGCCCACAGGAAATAATAAGCTGACGCTAGTGTGAACATAAATTTCTAGTTGCATTTTCCCTATTCATTGAATTGTCTTAAGCCTTAAGCTGAAATACACGCATAAGTAAACCTGTGTTTCTTTGTGGGTGGATAGGAAAGTGTCCCCATAAAATGCTATTCGATTTTATATCCAATTAAGTATGAAACCCATCAAGTTCGGGCAGCGAAAACTGAGTTACCCAAATGTGAGGCCAGTACTTTACGTTGGCCAACAGTGCGTATGAAAAATCGGGGAATCTTAATGGTGGCATCGTAAAAATTTACGAACCACAGACCAGTCTGCAGTTGGCCGCCACCTCACCGTCCTTCCTTTTGGCTTCGCTTTTTACGCAACTTGCCAAAAGGCTGTAAAATACGAGTACTGGCATTAAAAAAGGCAAGAAATATAAAGAGTGCGCGCAATTGTGAAGCCAGAAAAACTGGCTAGACTGAGTTGACTGATTGACTAACTGACTGAATAACAAAATGACTCCAAAGCGGCGGGCCAGCTGCTGATTTACGCACTGAGACCAAAGACATTGTATGTGGTGCATGCTTATTTTCTGCCTTGTCGTCCAACCTCCGGACAAAGGCGATGAATGAATGGGAGCAGCTTGACTTCGCTGGCTTCTAGACATTAACCTCCTGCCACATGGAGAGCGCTACTGTTGCATACAATATAAGCTACACAATGATGCAACTTACAAAGGAAGCAGCAGTACACTCCAAGGAAATTATGAGAGTTGCATTAAGCCTACAAAGCTGATATTCTTTGTATTATTATGACCTATCAAAAAGCTCTCTAGATCCTCCAAATTGCTGAGTTTTTCTCTCAACTTGCTTTGTTAACATGCTTGGAAACGGTGTAGTATAATGGTAAAACTAAACATTCTATTCAGGAACTATTCTTCCGGAGTGTCAATCCCTTTTCTCTTCACTTTTGCAACATCCTGCGGCAAGTTGAATAAACCTTTGGCGGGACAATGACGTCGAGGGCTTGGAACGCTGAAAAGTTTGCATAGGATGCGGATACGGATGCGGAAATTGGATTTTCCCAAAGCGGTGGCATCAATCTCTACAAAAATGGGACAAGCGGCGACTTTGCACTTTGAACCTGCCCCATCATGATGCATGGATATTTTCAATCTCTCTTCGGCCGCATTTTCTTCATCGCAGACACCTGCTCGTCTCCCCAAACCTGGCAAAGCCTGGCAATTTTCCAAACAGTTTCCACTCTATTTACCCTCGTGCCGCCTCCCATTTTTCCCTCAGCTGGCTGTTGGCCAACTTCAACGCAATGCGACAGCAGACAGCAGACGCAAATGTGTTTTTTACGTCTCGCAAAATATATCAAATTTTTAGCGCGCTCCGCACTTTTTGTTTTCATTTTGCCAGCATATATTTCATTTTGATTTTCATTTTGTTTGCCCACCTGAGGCGCGCTGCACAAACTCATAAATATTGCAGAAATTGTCCTCCAACCACGCCGACAACAATTATCAATACAACAAAGATAAAAAAACGCAGCCAAAAGGGTGCGGTTTTGGGATCGGGACAACGCCCAAAGTCAACTTTGCCATCCAGACACAAAACCGCGGAGGAAGAGTACAATATACACGCATGCCAATGGATCATTTCGAGATGATGATGATGATGTAAGTGGAGCAATTACTGCTCCTTGGAGCAGGGGATTTAAAATAATTGAGTTAATAAAGAAATTATCATGTGCTGAAAGAAAGAAATTTTTACACTCATTTTATTTTGGGAACATGTTCACAGAAGCCAGGTGGTCAAACACTATAAAAGTGCATAGATAAGATAGACAACCCCATTGATAACAACAAAAGCGATAGCTTGAGTTTCGCATATGCTACAATACATTCTGTTAAACCACAATTTTAAATCGTAAACTAGTAAGAACTATCTATTATTCCCCTGGTTCTCAGTTTCTACCTGATTATTAGAAGAGTAAAAATGTCTTTTACATTATTATAGCATTCATATTGTGGGCGCAACACATTTTTGTGTTTTGCGCGGGCGGAAGTGGGCGTAACCAGCTGATTTTCGCTGCAGAGATAGATATTGGCTCTAGCAATATACTATTCGAATTTGGTGCCTTTAGAGTTAAAATTGTGTACGCCACAGAGTTTTGCGGTTAGCGGGGGTGCGGGGTGTGGTAGCTGATTTTTGAAACAAACATTTTCTGAATTGGTATTACATGATTTTGAATATGCATTTATTTTTTCTCTATCTATTAGATTCCCCATATTGATAATAGATTCATATTGATAATAGATTTTTCTCCTATGTTTTCAATTGAAAATCCATTCTCTGGCATACCCTGCGTTTGGAATAAAAAAATTACAAGGACCCCATATGGCAGACATTGGTTGGTATTTTGATTTTGAAGGGCGTGTGCCGGTCCCGGAAGCATCGAGAAATTAAATTGATGGCGCTCCAAGCGAAATTGGCAAATGGAGCCTTCCCGGTTCCCTTTTTTTTTCCGCCAACCTCCCAGTCTAGCCATGTGGGCGACGACTTTTCTAGCGACAGGCAGACATATATAGAGAATGTGAGAAAGAGATGGGCACGTGCCCATGCAAAAACGACCCCAAAGCATTTTGACTTTATTTGGCTTCGGGTCTTTTGAATTTTTCTAGCTCGCTTTGGACTCGCCGAATATGAATAACGATGCGGATGCCACTTCATGTCCGTTCATTAATGTTGCTGACCATTAGGCAATCGAAAAAGAGCCTCAGTGGGTTCCATTGATGGATTTATTGGATTTAATTTGAGAGCGTTGTACGGCTGGTGGGGGTGATGAAATTATAAACCATTAAGGAGAGGCAAGAACAAAGAGGCCTATAAATAGAAACAAATTACCACGAGATACGAGATACAAGTGAGAGCAAGCCAAGGCATTTTCGCTATAAACTCGCTGTACTCAGTTTTCCAAGGAAATTCCAAGGAGATACGATAAATGGGAGACTCCCATGGGACACCCAATGAAAACATTTACCAATAATATTTTATTTATGTTTACTCTGCTTGCGGGAATCACTATGGGATCGATCCACTTCAGATCACTTCCATATATAGGGCAATGTCCCAAGTATGTTATGTTATGTGCGCATTTATTGATCGAGCGAGTGCTGGGGCACTTTGTTGGCACCAATCAAAATAAATACTGTGAAAACTAGCGCTCCCTTCTTTCGCCATCAATTGATTACATTTTGATACTGAAAGCTGGAAGTAATCAAACATAAAGGCACACTGCTGCCTGGTATCAGTCTGCTTTTAATTTGAAATTCAAACACAGTGTGCTCCCATTTTGTTTGTTTTTTAGACGCTGCAATTTCGCGTAGAAGTTTCTTTGCTTTCGGCTCATTTAATCACTAGGCAAACAGCTGAGTTTTGTGTTGGCCAAGTATAAACATTTGGGGAAAACAAATATTGAATGTATTTGCTTGTTGTTGCTGCTGATGATGAATGTTTTCCTCTTGAAATCAAAGTGTAACAGCTGTGATTTTCTTGTTTGATTTACATACACATTGTCCAAGGGGAAAAAGAAAATAGTAGGGTTTCACTTACAGTGGGCATTCGCAAAGAGGAATTTTTTCTTTGGAAAACAAACTCAGATGTTACCCGCAAACCAATACCCACTGTAAGAGGTTTTCCTCGCTTTGTAATGCGATACATCTTCTTTGTTCTTTCCAACTTTTTCTATGTTTTTTTCTTGGCGCGTGCTGTGCCTGGCAATTAAGCAACTGAAATAACAGGCAACTAGACTGTAGAATAGTGCTTACATTAATAAATTAATAAAAATGACTCAATGCATAAATTGTCTTATCCGTGTCAAGTTTGCAGTGCCCCCAATATTTCTCAGAAATACATAAACGTGTGCGCATAAGATAAGTAAACGGGGGCCGGCGGGAAAATTGCATTTTATCGGTGAAATAATTTTGTTATTTTTAAACCCGCAATGGGCACAATGAGGTTGCATTTAGAAAATCATATTATATTATAGGGAGAGCGCAGATACAGACAACAAACTGTGGGAACAAACTTATAGTATACGCTTCTTTAAGTGATTCAATTATCAAAACCGTTTTTATGCGATATTTCTATATTGTGAGCACTTTGAAAATTGAAAATAGCGTCTGCCAGTTCAGCAAATGTGTTTTGCAAATGTGCAAAATTAATTTGTTTGGCTCGCTGAGAGGTGGTGAGATTTAATTGTAAATACATGTACAATTTTTGTTTATATCCAATTGTTTACTTGGGTTATGGATGGATTCGCCGCGGGAATTATAAAGGATCGTCGGCTTTCCTGGAAACACTTTATCGCGGAGGCATATCGAAAAACCTCAGCACTTTGTATCTTTGTATCTCTTCCTGGATTGCGTATGCAAGCCACGAAGCGTGCAGTTTGAAATGCACTGGAGATAAGCGACGTGCTGCGGCGCTCGCATTTCCTCTTGTGTCCCCCTGGTGCTGCAGACGGCAGAATAAATAGTAATAAAAGTACAAAAAACGCAGACTAGCTGTCTTTTTATGCCCCATCATATTTACAATGCAAACAAAACAAGCATACGCGTCGGATACATACACCCGACAATAACCCCCGGCACTATAGGTTGTTTTGTTTGTCGGGACTTTGACTTCCCAAAATAAAAAAAGAAAAGAAAAGATTTCTTGTTCTCGGTCAGTTGGCAGACATTTCACTCAGCCTTGTTCTTTACAAAAAAGTGCATCAAAGCGGATGGATTAACAAAAAGAAGCCGCATCAAGAACTTGAGCCTGAGCACTGAAGCGATTAACTGGGAATAATAATAAAAATTGTTTAAATTTATGTTTAGATTGGGTGATTATGCTCACCACTTGATTTGAGTTACATTTTTAGTTGTATTTCTACAAAGTAAAGGCTGTTTTGTAGGAGAACCTCATGTGCGATATCGTTGCAAAGCTTCGATTTCAAGCTGTCATCGATAAAAATCGATGTATTTTCTAATTTGCAGAGTCAGGATTTACAAATCAATAAAAGATCTTTAACTTCTGGTTTCAAAATTCCAGTTCTTTTTTCGGCAACTTTTTATTTTCAGATTTACTATTTATTAATGTTTCTAATATATACATATGAAAGTACTTTTTTGTGTATCTACATAATCTCTAGCTTTTTAAAGGCCAAGTTGCCACTGCCACTCAGCTGGTCTGCGCAGCTGCTGTTGCTGCTGCTGCCCCATGTTGCCGATGTTGCTACCTTCTTACATCGACGGACTTTGGCTTCGTTTTGCACTCTTCTCTTCTGTGAATTCCAGCCACTGGCAGCTGCAATTTTTACCCATTTCTTGTTTTTTTCCCGCTCTGCAGCAAGTTGCAATTATTTTAAACAATTTCCTGCCACAGCGTTGTCGTTTCGTTGTTTATTTTTCGTTCCTCAGCCGCGATTGACTCTTTCTTTTACGGCCATTGTCTAGGTTTGTGTTTCTGTTTATGGTTCTGTGTTGATTTACGTGGCACGCGTGTTAATTAAACGCCTCCAAGGAATGCAATCCGGAAAATGCGAGATGTTAAAAGGGGTGGAGTACTATATGTGCCAGCCGCAGTAACAAATGGTTTTAGGAAACGCTGACAGCCAGGCGCCTGTTTCCTTATAAAGTATAAAAGCTTCTTACCATTTTTGGGGGTTGCAAAAACATGCGTGCAAATAAAGAAAAGAAAAATGCTTGTATTTGCCCCCACGAGACTTTTCTTTCTTTCTGTCAGACTCATTGATTTCTTGGAAACCCGAAACCCTTGCAACTTGTGGTTGCAACCATTAGGGCCAAGAGCTGTTGCCACCTCTTAAAGAAAGCCCAGGGAACTCCCCCGTAAAGCATTTCTATTGGGGGTGGCTTTATTGTTCTCGCCAAAAGGCAATTTGTAGAGGTTCTTGGCCCGGTGGTATTTACAAAATATTTCCCCTAAAACACATAAAGATTAACCCTTTACCGAGGTTCTTCACCATATCTGTCTCCCCGTATCTGTCTTCGTTCGCACCAAATCCAGCACTTTAATTAGTAATTAGTCACGCCTTCGCAGCTTGTGACTCAATTGCGAGTGGGAACCAGAGAAAAAAAGGGCAAGAAACTTTGTCAAAAAAACGCAACCAAAACCGGAAGCACTTTAAGTCTCCATATGCGGGATGGGGCTTCAAAAATAGAAGGGAATGTTTTCCTATTTTGAGTTGATAGCGCGTGACCAAAAGTCACGAAATGACTCAAAGCTGTCACAGTTTAGTTCAAAACTTTGGTCACGTACGGAAGGTAACTCAAACGGAATGAAAGGAAATTGAAAAACGAGTTTTTCCAAAAGCTAAAAGCAGCTGCGACCACCTGGAATTAATTATGTGTTGGGCTTTCTTCAGCAGAATCAATCAAAAAGTCTATTAAATTAAATTAAATGGGGTTTCGACTTTCTTATCAATTTAAATTCCCTCAAATTGAAACAAAAACAAACTTTGATGGATTAACTCTTGGGAATTTTAATAGGATTCCCTGGCATTTGATTTGTACGCTCCCAAAATGAGTTTGAAATTTATGACACATTTTATTTTTATATTCCCCGTTTGCCGCTCTGCAGCAATTAATCTTCGCGGTCCAAAAATAAATAGTTCCCGACCCGAGCCGGCACTAACTTCCATTCCAGATATATATAGAGTCGGGAAAAAGCCGAAAACACAAGTGAAAATCGAAAATCGATGAGAGACGTGTCCCGTGCTGAGAACAGATGTTCGAGGGTAGCACTAGCAGCTGTAAAGGGAGGCGGGGCGACGGATGAGTGGGCGGCGGCGGTAGGGTGGTTTTCCTCCCTCTCACTCGCATTTTCCCACACATACACATTTATTTTGGCCCTAACAAAAACGAAAGTTGGTTGAACTTTTCACGACATTTTTCGCGCCGGCAACAAAAATGGGAGGAAAAAAACACGGAAAACCCGAAAAGTGCAAAGTGGCCGGGAGAGCGCAGAACTGCGGTAATTATTGTCCTTGAGAGAAGCAGAAAAAGGACCAAAGGGAGGCGGCAACCGCCCTGGCCGCAACAGAGAGAGCAGCTGATGAAAGGACATCAGCAGACACAACCAAGAGGAGGCTCTCCCTTTCGCGTTTTTGCTGTTGCGGCTGCTGCTGCTGCTGCAGAATATCGATTTTCGCAGAACAGCAAAGGAAAATCCGCTAATGCAGCCGGGAAAGATAAGAAAATTGGTAGCCGGCCGGCCGCAGTGGCAGACACGCACCCAGGCACACACCTTTTCCTGCGGGCCGCGCCCAAAAAGCACTAAATTCCACCGTTTAAGGTGACATTTTGTTTGTGTACCTGTCGAGGCGGAGAACCAGCGCTCAAGTATCTTTCGGATGTAAACTCAGGTCAGGCAGGGAGAGGGATTACCAGGGCATGGTCGGTACAAGTCGTAAAATCATATAATAATATTTTTGTGGTTTTATTGGCATTGTAATACACATTTTGGGGAGCGATTATCACGAATTTCAGAGTATTTTCAGTAGCAGTTTTCCCAAAAACGATAAATTTAGGAATTAGATTGTTTAAATACTCTATTTAGTTTATGAAAAATCATAATAAATTGTAATTGCCCAAGTTCTGATAGAGCCATATAAAAAACACGTTGGTACCTAAATTTAATGGCATAATAACATGCAAACCTTGCATTATCCGATTATAATCTGGAGTGTAATATTTCAGTTGCAAAGTAAATTAGAGTATACCAAACTTGGTGACTCCCATGACACGCTATTGTTAAATCATAGATAAAATGAGGCAATGAAGAGCAAAATAAAATATTATTTTAATGGTATGGAGGGTAAGGGTTCGACCCTTAACATTTATTAATGAGTTCCCCCTTAATAGTCTCTGCTTGTCTTCCGGAATAAACTCTACAAACACATAGTTTCATATGTTTTACAAGTTATTCTTTAAATATAATTTTATTCCCTAACAATTTTAGATTGTATTTCCGAATAAACAATAAAAGCCATAAGATATTACAATAATAGCAATACTATATTGTAAGACCTTAAATATCATAGATATTTTTAAAATTCATGGATTGTAACTCCATGGAGCCTTAGTTCTGCAAGTTATCCCTTGAAAATCTTGAAATAAATGCATATTCCGGAATAAATATAAGATATTTTCAGACATTTATACTCTCTAAACATCATTAAATAAATGCATTTCCAATAATTCTTGGTTTGTATGTCTATAGAAAGTTATCCCTTGAATACCTGGAAATAATTGCAAATTTGTTGATTGTTTTCTCTATAAGTGATGAATTTTATCAGCTATCCTTCTCTCATATCTTTGTATATATTGTGATAATTTCGAAACCCTCAGAGCAAACCCACCCTCAACCCCTGGGGAGTGGAATCGGTAATCCCCTAGCGATTAAAATTCACATCACGCACCTGCCATGACCGTGTCCGTGAGCACGTATTTGGTGCCCGTTTTGGGGAAGTCCTTCAGCTTGCGATTGGTCAGGATCAGTTCGCCGGAGAAGTGCGCCTCCTCGAGGATGCGCTCCAGGGAGCGTGTCAGCTGCGAGTGACTGAGCAGGGCGGAGGACATGGAGGTGCTTCCACCGCCGGAGACTCCTCCTCCTGCACCCACTCCCCCTCCCGCTCCGGAGGATCCTGCTCCCGATCCCGTTCCTCCGCCGGTTCCGGTTCCGGAGAACGCCGAGGAACTAGTTCCGACGCCGACGCCGACAGCGACGCTGTGGAGGCGTTGATAAACCGTTGCTGCCATGTGTGGGCGTGGTTGGCGACGAAGGAGAAGAGGTGGGAAGGCAAGGAAGCCAAGGAAGGCAACAAAAACGAAGAATCAATCGACTTCAAAGGAACCCAAGCATCTCGTGGTGTTTCCTCTTCAGTTCTCTTTCATTGATAAGATTTCTCGGAATCGGGTTTTCCTCTTGCGGCTCCTCCTTCTCCTCTTCGGGAAACTTAACACTCGCACTCGCTGTTGCCTTTGCAGGCGCCTCGAAACACAACCGTTTGGTGAATTAAACAATAAACAATATAAACTACTAAAACTACAGCACTAGCGTTGGCGTTTTGCACGGAATTGGGCTGTCCGGACAACCGCAACACAACCGCACAGCGCGACAAATTTGTTCGGTTTGAACGACTTCGGGGTACGCCACTGTTTCAGTGTAGGCACTGTTTACGTTTCTTGGTTTCACGCTTTTTCGCCCTTTCCCCGCGCGGTCACTCTTTCGGGGTCTTTTTCGCACTCACCCTGAGCTGGTCACACTGGTCCTAACGGGCAGCCCGCCCTTGCGAAAATATAGATTCGTTTAAGATAAANCTTACACAGAGGGATAATAAATGGGAATAATAAATGATAAGTTATATAAGATCTGTCTCCGTCATGTCACTATGTCTTGTACCTGCGCTCAATTTCAGAGGTAAAATCTTTTGTTTCTCTTTCAACAAATTTGATCGGAATAAAATTAGTCAATTATATTTGTTTATAAAAATGTTCAGTTAACTAAATTATATATATATATGGTTCTTAATACATTTATTTGGTTCCAAAATACCTTATTAAGTAAATAAAGTATTTGGAACTAGTAAATTAAAAATGACCTTATAATAACTAAAATTATTTGTTTTTGGACGAATATAAAGTTAATCAAATTGAATCCTTATATTATTATTTTAAAAACTTTTGCACAAATAACACCTTTTATTTTATATAAAATAACACATTTTTGCTGTATAAATTATTAATAAATTGCAAGTGCACCATAGAGAGCCACATCTAATCTTAAAAATGCGAATTTTAAAATAAGAAATAAGGAAAAACAAATGTTTGCAAATACAAAAAAATACAAATATATTTTGCTGTTTTCTAACCATTTTGCAGTATTGGTTGGTATAAAGCAAGTCATAATATAAGTAAGTTTTGCCACATAAACAAAGGCCTTGCACCTCTGCACCCTTACCCCCTAAGTTAAGATAGTTTTGAGTTCCCGTCTTTTAAGATAAATAACATTTAATAATACTCATATTCATGAAAAATGAATTCAAGTTTTATACATTGTTTTCCCCTCAGTGGTGTACTTCACCACAATGGTCCCATAAAAAGTGTAGCCGCACATGAAAAGTACCTTTTTCTGGTATATTTCCCATGGCGTCGGTATTTTTATTTTACCTTACATGTCTCTACATGGCTGTGCCGGGACCTGGTAACACCCAGGACAACAGCAAAATTCCAACGCAACAAAACACAACGCTCGTGCAAAAAGTGGCCTAAAATTAGCCGAAAAAGTGCTCGTAAACAAGCGCGCGCTGTCGTTTGAATCGCGCCCCCGCAAGCGTTGCACACCCCCCCAGCGAGTACGTGTAAATAAACAGTGAAAAAAACCGCCAATGCCGCCTCCCGCCCCTTTCCCGTAAATTGTGTCAAATAGGCAACAACAAATTAGAACAAACGGGTGCGCGTGTGTGCGTGAGTGCTGCGTGTGTGTGTGTGTGTGTGAGTGTGAATGCACAAATTGATAACAATTATTGCATTCAATTTAATTCCAATTCCAAGAGGCTGCAAAAGCTAGCAAAGCTCGAAAATATGAATAAATATTGCAACAAATATCCGTAATCTTTAAAAATAGAATTACCCTTGAAAGTGTGTGCGAGTGAATGCATAATTAATTCAAGCAACTTTTTTTTGTTGGTTCCGCATTTTTTGAAAAAATTTAAGCCCGCATTTGAGAGCAGCAACAACAACAAAAGCGTTTCTTTTTTTTGTTTATTTTTCAAGCTCAGCGAAGGGCAAGAGAAGGCAACAACAGAAATACTTCGCCAATCAGCTGTTTTCGCGCAAATCAGCTGCGTGCGCGCCAAGCCTGCGTGGGGGCCAGTAACGAAAAAAAATACCAAAATACAACACCGGCACAGTGGTCAAAATAGGAAAAATTTACACACAAACACATATTTTAGAGAATTGCAAGTGAAATTTTATTTAAGGTAAGTACCTAGCATTAAGTCAATTAACCAACAATTACAAAATATCACCCAATGTATCTCTCCAAGTTTTTTTTAAAGTGTTAACATTTAAAACGCGTGTGCAACAAATTAGTGAAAATTTAGAAAAAAATATACAACAAAATAGTGCAAAATGAGTGATGATGCGGGTGATTCTGGGGGGGCTGCTGCCCCTCCCGCTGCGCTGCCACCAACGGAAGCGGAACACGCAGTTAGTGCCTCGAAAATACCGGTTCCCGGTAGCAGATCCAATATTCCTACGCCTGCGTCTTCGGTTACCGGGATCCCGGTGACCAGCAAACTGAAAGCTCCGTCCAATTTCGGGTCGACGGGATCGGTGTCGAAGATCGGAAGGCCCTGCTGCAATCACACAACCCCAAAGGCGGGACCCCCTGCAAGAGGTGAGCTATATAACAGTCAAAACTTGGTTTACAAGAGCGTATTCCAACTTTCTTACTAAATGTTTCGAAGTGTATAAAATCGGCTTCCCGATTTTTGGTTTATCTTGAAACCCCAAAATGCACTCTAAAGTAGCGATTATTTAGATATGTTAATCGATAGTAATTGAAACATACCGCAGGCATCCCTGGTATAAATTTATGGTTGTTAATACAGTAACAGGAAATATTGATCCCTATAAATTTTAAATGTCTTAAGAGCGTATTAAATTTAATTTTAGAAAATAAAATTACCTATAAAGAGGTGAGCTATATTAATTAGAACTTATTATGTACACTAGGTACTACCTGGTATACAAAAGCGTATTCCAATGTGCATTAAAATTGGGTTCCCAATTTTTAACTATACCTAAAGCAGCGATTATTTGGGTATATGTTAATCGATAGTAATTTAAATATACCGAAGGCATCCTTAGAATAAATTTCGGGGACTTATTGATCCTCATGAATCATAAATGCATTTTACTTTTGTGTCAAACTATAAAGTGCAAACGTTTAAATTAAAAAAAAAATAAATTATCTATAATATATAATTTT
>JAJJHQ010004201.1:1030813-1163745 GCA_021223825.1 Drosophila ironensis | reverse complement strand
TCCAGAATTTTAATTGAAATAATTCCGGTTTGAACCTCTTACATTTTCACTTTGGACCCAAGAGTATGCATTGTATATATGTAAACTTCTTTAATTGCCTGCAATGATGTAATATATATAATAGATGGCACACCCACTCACTTGCTCAAAGGTGACACCACCCACTTAAAAGTGCACTTTTTTGCACAACATTGAACTCGGGAAACTTATTTTTGAGTCAAATTCTTCACAGTAATTTCTCTGCTGTTCAAAAAGCGATTTAACACTCATTCAAATTGACATGTGTGTCAACTTGTAGTTCCCACCGCCAACCGTTTTATTTTTATAAACAAATGCTTTTGGACAATTATTTAATCATTTTGAAACACCAACGCGCAAGACAAAAATAAACAAAACAAATTGCCGCCCACTCTGAACCCCTTGATTATAATTACAGAGCTGCCACTGCCCCGAAATGTTTTGCTTTTTCTCGGGTGTGTGTGTGTTTGGNCCCTTGATTATAATTACAGAGCTGCCACTGCCCCGAAATGTTTTGCTTTTTTTCGGGCGTGTGTGTTTGGGCAGGAGAATTATGGCCAATTAAGCAAGTGGTGCTACCATTTAATTGAGCCGCCCATTGCGGCACATTTCAGGCCCCAAACCGCAGCCGTCGACACTCCATCGACCCACTGGCCCATATAGCAAAACGATCTGCCAGCGATCCGTCGATCGGTCGATCGATCGATTGATGGTTTTCTGTTTCAGCGAAATACCCAAGCTCCACATATCCAATTGGCAGTCGCAATGCAACCGCAAAATCATAGAAAGCCCCACGGGCAAAGTCACCCAAAATAAACACTGTAAAGTGTTACAACTGAGTCACGAGGTTTAAGGGGGTACAGTGGTTTGCGAACTATGAGGGAACCCCGAAAGACTATAGGCAAACTTTACCTTTCAAACCAACTTTACCCTTGTGAGTGATCGGAATCATAGTCGTATGGATCCTACATTATTTTTGCATTGAAATTCTAAGAAATCTATAAGTTTTATATGCCATTATATGCTGAATTATTATAACTCTATAAACAGTGAGGAATTGTTAAGAGCTCTTACATCTTGGGGCCACTGAAAATTGCTTAAAGATAACTCTATTACCCTTCACATTTTATGGCACAACTCGCTGAAAGATTACCCGTTTACCCTTCTAATTTGAGAGCAAAGATTTGTGGATCATCAGATATAATTTGGTAGATTGAATTTGTTCCGATCCGCTTTGATCCGCTGGCCCGATCCACTTTCTAAATCTCTCCTAACATTCTGAAACGGACTGTCTGCTGCTACTCCGTCAAGACCTGTCATCTATCTCGGCAACACTCAATGTCACACGACCGAGCGGTAGAATCCGACGAGAAAACCTGACGACCGGCCGGCAATCTCTCCGGCTCCTAATTGAATTTGTTCTGGCGGATGACACAGAAACGGAAAAAATACAACACGAATGTGTCTCGGAGTGTGTACATAGACATTTTGCGCACTTTGATGCCTTGTTCCGTTCCGTTCCACGGCTCCGATCTCTGATACTTGTACATAGGTGGCTGCTCGTGGATGAGCTTATGTCACTTTTATTGATTCCGATCGGAAAGCAGAAAAAGTAAAGCCAGGCGGCGGGCCGGGCCTACCTCTCCCGCAACAGCAAACAGAAAGCTCATTTGTCTTCGCATTCGGATAGAATCGCCTTCGATTCTGGCATCTAATGGATGAGCGCTGTCGCGAAGGGGATTACTCCACAGACGCCGCACCGGGATTGGTTAACATCACCCAAACCGGTGGGAGAGTCTCAATATTGATGCTGTGATTATCCACTTTTTGCGTTACTTATTTGCAACCGCTTGGGCACTTCATTGAGTCGTTAGATCCGATATAATTGGATACACGTGTTGAATATTCAGGCAAAATCGGTCTCAGGTTTCCCCTAATATTAATCTCTTATTATGCCATAAAAGTATTGGAAATTATCGCAGGGAATATCTTGGTTTTTCTTACAATTGTATTGCCCCAAATGTTTACGCTATATTTCTTGAAATCTTCTCATATCTTATTCCTAAAAAGGGTTATTTGGAAGGTAGAATTCTTATTTTTTAATTATCAACTGAAACCATTCATCCATTTACTTTAATTTGTCTTGAGAAATTTTTCTAAGTTCAAAAACTGTTCCTAAGTATTGGAAATATCGGAGGAAATATCTTGGTTTTTCTTACAATTTTATTACCATAAATGTTTACTCTATAATTCTTGAAATTCCTCTCGAAATCTTCTTAAATTCCTTATCTCTAAAAAGGGTTATTGTGACTATAGAATTCTTAATTTTTAAGTATCAACTGAAACAATTCATTCATTTCCTTTAAATTGTTGTGAGGAATGCTTTTAAATTTCAAAACTTTTGTAAGGTATGGGAAATCTCTTAGGTAATATCTTGGCCTTTTTTTTAGAATTGTGTTACCGCAAATGTTTACTCTATTATAATCCCTAAAAAGGGTTATTTTGGTACACTTAAACAATTCACTTTAATCTTAGAACCTTTTTAATCGCTAGCAGCACTGATTCATAGGTTTATCTAAAAGTAATTAACTCTGCTAAGCTGGAAAAGTTTCAGTAGCTGCTACTACAACTCGCTGTCGGTGAATGTGCATAAAAGTGCACGAATTGTTTGTTAATTTGTTGAAATACGTGGAAACTTTAAAAACTAATTAAACACGCATTGTTGAGTAAACCAGTCCAGTGACTCAGAACTGGTAGCGGTCACTTGATGAAATTCTCAGGCTAAAAGAAGAAAATTGTTAGTACTTTTCATGTATATGGAAACTCTATATAGAGCTTATAAGATCCCATGAAGATAACTGAAGGCAAATGCCTCACAATGGAATTATCTTCTTAATTGTTATTCCCAAGCCCTGGTGCACTTATGAGATAAAGTGTTAAAAGCCAAAAGCCTTTGAGAACCAGACGGATTGATAGAACGGCGCCGACGAGCGGATCATATTGATTGATCGAACGAGAGACCGAAAAAAACCAAGGGGAAAATCAAAATAAAGCCATGTGGCAACACTTGACATTTGTTTGCAAAATATATTAAACTTTACGCGTCTGTGCGAAATTAAAAAATAAAAGCAATGTTTTTACGGGCTCTCATTTTAGTCGTGTGATCGTTTATTCAATAAAAACACTGAAAGCCAAGCCATTGCCACAGTGTCTGCTTGGTAAAGCACTGGCCAACAAAGCTGCGGTTCCGGATCCGGCACGCTCTCTGTTTTTTAGCTTGCTGGTGGCTTTTTCGCACTCTCTCGTGCCGCGAAGTATCTCAAAGTTTGCGCTGGCTTCGCTACGCGATTGGCTTTTGGCGTTTCAGTTACTTGTACGACTTTTCGCGAGACGGACGTGTTGGACGCGTGATTGCAGCTCAGATGGCAACCAATTGAACTTGATCGGCTCTATACTATATAGCTAATATAGTGAACACGCAAACGAAATTGAATAAATCCAAAACCCCAGCCAGCTGTATAACAGAGACTAAAATTCATTGTTGTAAAAAGCACAAAAGGTGATTAGGCCCTAAAAACCCAAACGAGTCCCCAAGCAAGATTGTTGTGGCCCTTATACCAAGTCGAGTCCTTGTATCGTTGCCCTAAAAGGAGATTTTGGATGCCGGTTCCTCAGATTTTTTGACAGCCTTTGGCCTTGCTGGTTTCGGTTTCCCTGCAAAATTGTGATTTGCCAATCAAATTTATTCTTTTGTTTTGCGGGGACAAACTGTGATTCGTCGTGGCCTTATAAATATTTATTTACTTTTGCTTTTAGCCAAGCCCTGTCTTTGCCAAGTGCTTGTGCTTAATTAGTTTTTATTGCCTTTGCTTCGATAAGATAATTGGTGTTCCTATCGTATTTGCTAGGGCTTGCCACATTTATATGTTTAAAATAGAAAGGTCAATAAATAATCTTTCCAAAGTTTCCGAGCTTCCTTCTGTCTTGTGACTAATTTCAAGTGGAAATTCTACAACTGGCAATGCAAAAAGCTGTATATTTACTTCCACGAACTGCTCGCAACGCCCTTTGGCATTTTTAGTTACATACACTTAGGCCCTTTGTGTTGACCATTATCGGTGTTTGAGATGGCAAACTAATTAGGGATTTTCCGCTTTTGCATTTACCTTTGTATCTTCCTGTTGTTGCAGCCACTTACATAAGTCAATTTGCACACAAAAAACATGTAAATGGGCTAAACACGTGTCGTACNTCGGTTTCCCTGCAAAATTGTGATTTGCCAATCAAATTTATTCTTTTGTTTTGCGGGGACAAACTGTGATTCGTCGTGGCCTTATAAATATTTATTTACTTTTGCTTTTAGCCAAGCCCTGTCTTTGCCAAGTGCTTGTGCTTAATTAGTTTTTATTGCCTTTGCTTCGATAAGATAATTGGTGTTCCTATCGTTTTTGCTAGGGCTTGCCACATTTATATGTTTAAAATAGAAAGGTCAATAAATAATCTTTTCAAATTTCCGAGCTTCCTTCTGTCTTGTGACTAATTTCGAGTGGAAATTCTACAACTGGCAATGCAAAAAGCTGTATATTTACTTCTACGAACTGCTCGCAACGCCCTTTGGCATTTTTAGTTACATACACTTAGGCCCTTTGTGTTGACCATTATCGGTGTTTGAGATGGCAAACTAATTAGGGATTTTCCGCTTTTGCATCTGCCTTTGTATCTTCCTGTTGTTGCAGTCACTTACATAAGTCAATTTGCACACAAAAAACATGTAAATGGGCTAAACACGTGTCGTACGAGCCGCGCGACCCGCTGCAACACTGGCTCTCTCATTGAAATGTCGGCTAAATCGCTTGCTGCGATAACCTTAAGGCATTCTATATCTACAATAAACATTAAACAACAACAAAAGTTGATTTGCCGAAACAGCAATAACAAACTTTGCTTGCCGGATTGTATTGAAAATTTGCGGTTAACCGCTAATTAGATATAAAAATTCGTTATTGCTGATTTGTATTTTGACTGCAGACGATTAAAAAGAGGAGTAACAGTGACGATAAAAAAATTGATCGCCTGCAAAATGGGATGACTTTCACAGTCGCCGTATTTGCATATTGCCCAAGAGTTTTGGATTTTAGTGCAATTTCAGTGAGGTTCGAGGTTTTGTTGTGTTGTGTTGTCGCTTTTTGTTTGTTTTTAATTTGCGGCTGCTTTTTTATTTGTATTTATTTGTTGTATCTTGTTGACGACGTCCTATTGCCAAATCAAGTTGGCTTCCACCCGGCTAACACTTTATGCAAATTTCAATTTTTTCAAATTTAGTTGTCTCGCGTTCGACTGGCTGCTTGCTAACTTTCTTTCCGTTTCGCGGCTTTCTTTTCTCTGCCACGTTCCGTTCGCAAACGCACATTTGCGGCTCTCAATGGTCTCAGACTTTTAGGCCTGGCCAACTGTTTTCATTGGCATTTGTTATTGTTGACTGGTATTTTATCAGCGCTACATTTTCGTATGTGTACTCCTGTAGTTTTTTAGCATTTTGTTGTTGGTTCTGCTGATAACGAGCCAGAATCGCTTGGGTTCCACACTCGCCGGAGCCGCGACATTGCCAACACAAAAGTGTCATTAGAACTTTTGCTGTTGCCAAGTGTTATCTTTGAATTAGAAGCGAGTGCGAGATCTACAAATATTTCGCCTGCCAGTGAAATTCTTTCCCATCTGAGATGCCGATTGCGCCGATGATTGTGTTTGGTGATTGGTGGAGAAATTCCATGCATCTAAATTTACAAATGGTGTATTATGTTTGTGCAAATGCATGGAACAGGGAGAAGGAGACATTTTCGACCCTAAAAGGCAATATATTCTTGATCTAGCCATGTCCATGTGTCCGTTTCTATGTTTGAATACGTCCTTCTCCGAGATGCTAAGAGCTAGAGACGTAATTTTTGTTATGTACGCAGAATGTGTTAATATTGCATTTTAGACACGCCCGCTTCCGCCTCTGCTATTTTCAAAGAACTTTATTTTGTCCTGCACATTTGTCTATACCTCCGAAAAGGTTAGAGCAAGAGGTCTAAATCTTTCTGCTCACAGTTAGAAATTTAAATATCTAGCCATGTTTTACGTTTTATCATAATTTGACAATTAATAATCATATTACGGACTTTGCCAGTGTCAATGTCTTGTGAATTCATGGTAAAAATAGATGCATTGTAGCTCATTGTCGGGAAATTCAGACTGCAGCGTTTTTACTTGTTTTGTTAAAGTATTTTGAACTGTTGAAACATTTATTAAACTGCCATAAAAGTTTCGAAACGTTTCAATTTATTATAACCGAGAAATCACTTCTTAAAAATCGTTATTTTTTCGACCCTCTAAGGGAGGAAACCCCTTTAATTTCCCTGAGTTATATAAATTGTTTTTAAATTGTAATTTTGAAACGCAAAAGAAAACTTACAGCTCCAACAGGGTTGTGGCTGTTTGCCCAACTGGAACTGAAATGTAAAGACATTGTTATATAGCGATAACCAAAGATTACACAATCCACCTGTTTACACTTTTGTGGGCGGACACTGTCATAAAGCCTTTTTTGAAGCCATCACCTTGACAGAGCGTCGCACATCCCGGTTCTCGATAAATATCACACCGACTTCTGAACAAATTCCATATAAACTTTTATATATTTGCTCTGGTGGATCCCGGTGCCGCCACTGGCAATAATGATCTGTCGTCATTCCACTCAATTTAGTCGCTTGGTTTGTTTACAGAATTTTGTTGTTGTTGCCGTTGGCATTTGTTATATTTGATTTATATTTATATACACCCCTGTATATTGCTTCTTTTCAAGCCTGCCAATGAGCTCAGCCCGGCTAGCCCCGGCTGTTTGTTTGTTCTAGAAATGTTGGCATACAGCACAGTTTTTCGTGGGTGGTGCCGCGGTGGCGTATGAGTAATATTTGATGCTGTCGCGAGATCACGTATACGCACCATTGTGCACGGCTTGGCTAATTAGCATTGCACTTTTGTTTGCACCACACACATTTATGGGTATTTAATTGCGGCAAATTGCGTTTCACACGCCTCGAAAATGATTTTCATTTTGTATTTATTGTGTCGATTTTTTGTTTAGTTTCTTTGCTTTTCCGCCGGCACCTTTTACTTTTTTCTAGCCACCGACTTCCATGGCAGTTTAATTACTGTTTCTTTGACTAAACACAAATCGGTAATGAAAAGCATGAAAGAGGAAAATCGAAAAAAGGTGTAACCACCTTTGGTTAATTAATTTTAACGGCTCATACACATGGCGTTTTCTTTTCTGCTGGCTGCTTTTCAAGTCGATTATGAAATGATATTTTAGTTTGCACCTGCTTTGCCCGAACATTGCTGGCAATGATTTGTCGTCACACGAAGCCCTAATGAAATCCGCGTCTTTCTCTGCGATCTCATTTTCGGTGGCTTTTTGTGCAAACAAACCCATTATTGCCTTCATTATTATTTTGCCAGTCTTTTGTTGGTTCATTTTGTTTGAGATACTTTTCTGCTTCTAATGAATTATTGGCAGCCGGAGGTTGTCATAAGCCTAATGGAGAAGTTCATTAAATAATCACTGCGAGACCTCCCAGGAAGTCAATTTTCAAAGAAGTTTTTGGTGAAATTTAATGGGAATTATTGTAAAACTATAATTGTTCTTCCGGACTTCGACCTCGGCAACTTTTATAGCCGGTTCTTAAAAGGAACAAGGGTTTATTGTCGATCTAGCCATGTCCGTCTGTACGTCTGGCCGTCCGTCCGATTTTGGAGACTAAAATAGATAGAGAAAAACTAATTGCATATTCAGAATTGTGTGATACCCGTACCCCCGCCAACCGCAAAACTCTGTGGCGTCCACAATTTTAACTCTAGATTTACGTAATACGCATATTACATTGGTAGAGCCAATATATATCTGCCTGTGCCGGTTACATCAAATTTCGCCCGCGCAAATGGCAATAAATGTGAATGAATGTTTTCTAAATCAGGTGGAAACTGAGAACCGGGTATTTATAGTCGAGACACACGACTGTACTCGTTTTCGTTTAAATATTTCATGCTTCAACCAAGCGCAGCTCGAATGCTTGACGTTAAACAATTAAACACAATTTTAATAAGTTTTTTCCCCACTTTTTGGTCATTTCATTTTTGTTCTGCTTTGTTTGCTTATTGTTTTGCGCTTACACTCGACTGCTTTTAATTATTTCGTATGCAATAAAGCTTTAAGCAAGAACAGCAAAAGCAAAAGTCAAATAAATTAACACGTCACTTACACAATTCTCGAGGCGAAGCACTTAAGATTCGCTTGGCGGAACCTGAAGTACTAAGCTAAAATATTCAACCGAAATAGGTGCTTAAAAAGGAGTTTTCAACATTTGTTTGTAAAGCTAATACTAACAGCTAAAATGGATAAAATAGAAAGGTGGAGCACACCACCCGAAGCATAAACTTTTGCCCGACTTCCATTAAAGATGATGGATGATGAACTTCCATTTAATGATGACATTTATGTCCATATTCGTTGGGCCGGCTCCTCCTTCCCCATCGAAACAGTTAAAAAACCGCGACACGCCCACATCGGCTATAGTTTTGTAAATTGTCGATCGAACGATCCGTGGTAATAAATTCGAACAAATTCGTTCGCCAATTGCGCGTGGGCTGCACCGTCCGAAATGTTTATGGCAACTGACCAAATACACAGCAAATTGCTTTCAGCATTCCTCGCCGGCATTTTAGCCAAAAATCGTTTTCAAGACTCTTTTTCATAATTTGACATAAGCAAAAAACAAAACAAATAATTAAGTTGTTTTTTCTGCTTATCTGAGGATCAAAACACACGCGTCTGTCGGAATATTAATTAATCAGCAAAGTAAAAAAAATACTTATATTTAGGCAAAAAGCACTATGTGAAGACCACTTCTCTGGAGTTTCTTATTTGTTTATTTTCCATGATTTGGCATTTAATTGTGGGGAAGGTAGGGAAATATTGATTGCAGGTGAAAAAGTCAAATGTCAAACTTGAGGTTTGGTTTTCTTTTACCTTTTTTATGGGTCATTAAATCGTGTCTAGTTTCGTTCTGTGAGTGGAACAAGTTTTTTTTAAGGTTTTGCATAATATATTGATGGATTGCTTGTGCTGGATATGCTAATTTGCTGCGAAGCTTGTTGTTCGCTTGTTTTTTATACCCGGTGCTTAAAAATAACAGGGGTATATTGAATGCGTACGAATGTACGAATATGTGACAGGGAGAAGCAAGCTTTTCCGAAACCATAAAGTATCTATACCATTGATCAGCATCTAACCATGTCCGTCTGTCCGTTCGTCTGTCCGTAGTGGAAATAATACTAGATATACTCCCCTGTGCACCCTTTCAAGCAGGTGGAACCGGGTATTCATAGTCGAGACACTCGACCGTATTTGTTCTTGTTTTATTCCCAATGCGAGCAAAGTGACATTAATTTTACAGCCATTGGGTTTTGGAGATCAGAATGAGTTTGGTTCGTAGCTTGTTAGCAGCGTTTTCAGTCATTATAGCCATCAATTGATGGCACCTTTCACAAATAAATGCTGTGAAATGGCAGCGCGATATCATGTTACCTTTTAAATATATGCCAAGTTTATATTTGACGCATTTTCAGCGATGTCTGATTGATAATTGGCATTAAATAACACGATAATGCCGCCTTGGTTATTTGATATTTGTGGGGGAACTATAAATGCTAAAAACGTGTCAAAATCTTTTTTTTCTTGGCATTTGAGACGTCCGGAAAGTTTTCTTCGACAAAAACATTCACTCTTCCAGTTATCTAATCTTTTTAAAATTGAATGTGACTTTTTTCAGGGTGGGTAGGTTGATCCACCACAGCAGACCATTACTAATTGCCACTTTGCAATGCACTCTTTTCTGCCTTTTTTTTTTTTGTTGACTTGGCTAAGCTTTCTTGGCCCGTTACCATGGCCTGAATATGCTTGGTTTGACTTGAATTGGCCCCCTAGCAGTAATTATATATTAATTTTAAGCTTAAACTTTTGTGCTGTTAATTTTTTGCCCCATGCTCACTTTGCGTTTTTTCGCATGTTTTGTTTTTCTTGATTTTTATTTTATTTTTAGACACAGCCAGCATGAGTCGTGAAAGCGATGATTTGAGTTCGATCAATTCGGCTTATACAGGTAAATATGCGTTTGTTACATTTCAATTACTTGTTGATTATTGTTTTACTTGGCTTTGCTGAATGCGTTTTAAATTAATCTCCTCCCATGACATTATTAATTTATAATTAATTTCCAATTAATTGCTTGCCGATGCGGGCGAAATTAACACGTCGGTGTGAACATCATTTGGAGATATCATTATCGAATTGGAATGAAGTGAGAAACTAATTCCTCATAAATGTGTGGGAAATATCAAAGGTTTCTGATTAATAAACTAACCCCGGAAACTCATAAAATAAAATAGCAACGATGACCACTTTATAGACTATAAATCTAAGCTAAAATTCTGTACTGTTCAATTATGATTTCACCATTAAATAAGCCAGTTACATGATAACAAAGCTCTCAAAGCTCTAGAGTATCTTATCTCCTTTTTTAACCTTTTATTTTGTAATGGTAATTAATTCTGTTTTATTGAATGGACAGCTCAATGCAGTTTTTGTTAACCCCGATATCGAGGCAATTTTCCTCCCTCAATTTAGTTCAGTGATCTTCCAACCGACAGCCACTTGTGTATGCAATCGGCTCCCCTCGATTTATAGTATAATGCCAAAACAATCCCACGATCTGGAACAGCTTACGGATTGTTCATATGCATATACATCCCCAATCAATGGCCCATCAATGTCGGCTATGATCAGTCATAATTTTAATCGCTTTTCGCCTTAAGGCTGAAAGGGGGAAATTCATTAGGCCAAAATCGTTTAAAAGTTCGTTGTGTGTGATCATGGAATGTTCATTCAACTGCCTGCCCTTCTGCCACATGTGCGTTTTATTGATATTTTCATATTCGAAACACGTTCTAAGCTCTCTCGCACACTAAATTGTAATGCGCCCAACCGGTTGACGATTTTGCTGGTATTTTTTTTGGGTATTTACTATATAGTATACATCTATAATTAATATATATGGGACACGCCTTTAGCCGATCAGAGAGCGAATCACGTAAGCATCTTCATCTGGAAAACCAGTTTTCTATTTGGCGAAATTCTAGTTTGTCGCCGCCAAAGATTCCTGTTGAAAGCATTTAGCATTTCAAGTAAGGCACACATAAATATTTATAAACAAATTGTATTGCCAATGCAATTATTGCCTGCCCAGAACAATGAGCAGAAATTAAATCAATTGAGATAAAAAATTCAAGATAAATAGAGCGCAGTGAATACTCTTAGAGAAGTATTTCATTTCATATTATTTACATGCTCATAAGGAAATGCGAAATAAAAAAGAAGGCTTGTGCTTTAATTACTCTAAAGCCACACCCCCAAAAAGATATTTTTATCGCAGTTAATTTCACTGAGACTGCTCGCTTTTTAAAGCTCCACTGTAAGTGGTGGGGAACTGCCCACAGTGATCACTCGATCAGCAATCAGAGATCAAACCGAGCTGCTGCCGCGACAGCTAATAATCAGCGAGACTGCGAGATGGATTTGCATTTGAGTAACATGCCGAAAAGTCATGTAAGTCCGAGCCCGGGGCTGTGAATAAAAATTACCCGCAATACTACCAGTACTCGTATGTGGGTAGCTGAAAGCTGCAATGGAAACTGGACAGAAATTGCATCATGGGGGAATTAAATGCACTTGAAACGATTGGTGCTAGAGGGGTTCCCAGGAAAAATATAGTAGTGAAATAGTAGTCATAAATCTTTCATAAGACTTCAGGAACTTGCAGGGAAAACAGGATCAATTGTAGCTGTGAATTTAGTAGAAAAATATTCAAATTTTCGGGATTCCCCTATTAAAGGTTGGGAATATTTCATAGGCCCCCTAGAAAATTTCAAAGTGCAATCAACCCACATCGAAACGCTGGAAAAAATCGTGGGGCGCTGCCCACACAGAACACGAGGCGGTGGGGAGAGCCTTATATGCGATCGGGGGAGATGCAGTTTAGTTTAATTAAATGTTGTTTAATCACTTCAAAAGATAATAAGCTATTGACATGGCCAGCGCTGTTGGCTGATTTATCGCCGGACAACGCGCGATCGCATCGCCCATAAATGGGCTGGCGAAATGTGTGTTTTTGGTTGCAATCTTTTGGCCAGAAACGAATAGAATCTTGAACAAAGTGGGTCGTTGTCGCCTTTTGGCCAAGTCGTCAACATTGGCAGCACGAACCGCTCCGGCGGCGGCGCCACACTCCACTTGGTCCGAGCAAAAACAAAGCAGTGGAAAACCGCGGTGCGCTTTGATGAATCATCCGTCGGGCAGCGCTGCTGCTGCTGCTGCTGCGTATCTGTCGGATACATGAGTTCATTAGCTGCAACACTGAATGTCAACTGCAAGGAAATCGCTTGTCATCTAGGTGCGTGTGTATTTTTAGAAGCAGCAACTGACGTTGCACAGTTAAATGTTGCAAATTAACAGGGCCGCCGCCGGGACAGCGACAGCGACAGAGGCTGAAAGTGGCGAAGGTAAAGCCGCGTCACGTCGGCTCTGATTTATTGGCTGGCATTGACTGCCCCGGGTCCCGGGTATTACATAAACTCTCAGACAATCGCTGGATGCCAAGGCCCAGACAAAAACTACGAACTACAAGCCTACAGAACGCCCGGGAGAAACACCCCGATTGCTGCCCCTTTTACAACAATTAGTGAAAGTTGCCGGTCGAAAAATAAAAAGGGAACCACTCGCCGAGCCAAACAAACGCTTACAACGCCCAATTGTGATAATTAAAAAAAATATATATAGTATGGAAAGAGATTATAGTTACGGGCATGTATGGTATACAAAATAAATTGCCACCGTCATGAGGTATAATGGCAAATAATAACAAATTGTCTTGCTCGATCGGTAGCGCGGTAGCGAGGCAGCCGTAGCGGTAGCCAGTGCCTGTCGCTGTTTGGATCTCTGTATCTGGCGGATACAATTGAACCTTGGAGTTGGTCATGTCATGGCTGGGGCCAACGCAACCGCTTGATTAGCCAAAAACAGTAGCCCCGGACCGGCGAAGGCATCTCCGAGACACACTCGAGAGCAGAGCATGTCTGGCGTAAATTACAAATGAAGAAAAATTCGAAAAAAATAACAAAATAAAAGCAATTTCGGCTGACAACAAAAACACAATTAACCACATGACGTACGGCGCACAGCTGAAGATGTTGGCTGGGAAAAGCAAACGGAAACCGAAATCGTGCAATTGAAAAGTTGAAATCTTCTGCAGTATCTGCGAGATCCACTCCTTTGTCCGCATCTGCAATTGTGTGTCTTCAAAGCTCCTGCTGTCTGCCATTGAAAGGCGGCTTTGAAAACGTTACCAAACTGTCGACAATTTAATTGATTTATGCCTTTATGGCTCTCTTTCTTTTGCGAAAATTGATTTTGAAAGTTGCAATTTAAGGGGAATGAATGGCTCGGATCGCAGATATCAATAAACACTCGTACAAAGTATCATTTGGGAGAAGTTCTTAAAGGTTAAGAGGCTTCCGAGGCACGAATTTGATTAGTGGCAAGTCATTGTTTGGTTTAAATTCATTTGTTGTCCACAAATAGATGCAAAATTGTTGTATATGGATGTTTGAGAAGATTTGTATCATTATTACCTTACAAAAACCACCGCACAAGTCAATGTCTTATAAATTTTGGCTCTAATAACATCTCAGATTACCGTTTGCTGCCATCTAACCTTTACCACAACCGCTTGCGGCCAAGATCTTATTAAAAACAAGAAACCCAGCTCACCAACAGCTGCCAAAAACTTTCACAACCCAAATACACAAAATTGGGCTTAACACAAATGCGCTAATTTTTTAACCAATACAAAAATATGTATATTTTTACCATATAACAAACCTGTAACCAAAGGGGAAAAGTCAGATGCAGAGCTTGGAAAAACTTGCAGCTTGTTGTTTTCTGTTTGCTGTTTGCTTGTTGCCTTAACACCCACGAAAAGCGGGCTAAAAACGCCAAATGCATATGCAAACTTTATGGTTATTCGGCTTGGGTTCTCATGCATATAAATCCGAGTATTTATATGATATATACTATATAATGTTTAGATCTCTATCAAGAGACTGTCAGACGCTTTACGCGCTCCTCACTGTCACCCACATCCGATTGGGATCGCTTTTCGCCCGCTCGCCGCTCTCTAAAATCGGAGGCTGGAAGCCGCACATCTTGTAAGTTCTTCGCTTCATTTCCCCGCCCAGCAGCATGTATCTTGTATCCGTATCTCTATCTGAATTTTTGTATTTGTTTTGTTTCGTTACGTTGCTGTTTTCTGTTTCTGTGTGTTTTGCCAAAGATGATTATTATCTAGAGGCCACTGGGCGACGTCGCAGCTCAGGTAAGCATTCCGCTCGATTGTGGGTGGTAAACACAAGAAAAAGTACCTTGTATCTGCAGATCGTGTCTGGTTCTAGCCATTTGCGCAGGTGGCTCGCCGTAGCTGTTTATATCTTTATGCATCTAGGCCAGTTGCTCGCTCCTTAAACGGTCATTCGGCAGACACGTTAAAAGCGCAAATTTATGACCCAGGCCAAGCGCTTTTCCACCTCAAAAGATACACACACTGAAGACAGATATGTATCTTCGGTAGCCCAAAAGTATTGTCAAATTAACAAAGCCTAATGAGCCACTGGATACGTGCTCAAATTTACCTCTCACTGTGGGTGTAATTGCGACTCTAATGAGCCCCGCGATTGCAGTGACAATATTTGCGGGCTCCAAGGTCTTTATAGGGTTAACGAGGCATTTTTTGTATATTTTCCATAATTAAATTTACCTACTTTGCGGACTAATGAACTGAAAAGAGTCGTTACGGTTTAAATGTAAAATAAATTGATGGGGCAAGGTAATCCATTAAGATATATGAGAAATATTAAAGTTTGCAAGATTAAACGGGGTTGCAAATTAATGACTAAGCTTCAACTCTCTCGGTTTATGTTAATTTTAGTGAAGGTATTTTCCCTAAAAATAAAACAGTTTAAATGAGATTTATGTAAAACACCAACAGGATGTTTGGAAATTATGTATTTAATTTATTCTGAAACTATTATGAATATTCAACAAAGGAATTTGATATAAAAACAAGTGTAAATCTCCACTAGGAGATTTCTCGACAATTTTCATTACCATTTTTAGCGGTAAGCATACAGATTTTTATCTCTTGGTCCAACCATTTCGAAGATATAGACTAATCTCTAGTGTAAAATATAGAATTACGTCTCTAGCTCTTACCATCTCGGAGAACGACGTGTTTATACACACAGACGGACGGACAGACAGACAGACAGACGGACATGGCTAGATCGACTCGTCTTTTAATGATGATTAAGATTATATGTACATTATAGGGTCGGAAACGATTCCTTCTGCCAGTTGCATACATTTGCACAAAGTTAATATACCATTTGTATGTTAATGTACCCGTTATAAAAACCTTAAGAAGTTTATAGTGACAAATGGTAATGTGGTAATTGAATATCATTTAAATAGAATATCCATTCAATCGATTGAGTGATGGATATTTATTTTGTCTTAGACAGGGAATAATAAATCGAAAACAATGGCAATTTAAAGCGCAGTTCCGTGGAAAAATTATGATCAGCTTGCCATATCTAATGAATGTGGGTGGATGCAGCCAGCCAACAACGAAATAAAATTCACTTACTGACACGACAGCGAGAGCCTAAGTTGGCAAATTGTTGCTATGACTTCATTGAGCTGCATGCAATTTTTAATCCGCTTATTTCCTGTCATTTTCCACTTAATGGTTTTTCACTCGGCCTGGCCAACGTTAAATTGCCTTTGGCAGCAAAGTGAGAAATCGGAGAGTTCTCTAGGGACTTGAAAGTGGAATATTGAACAGCATGCAAATGTCAAGTTTACAAATTCCGTTTGTAGACACTTAAATTATGCGGGGGATCGTACTGAGTTTGAATGGTTTTCCATTGAGCTTCGGGATATGCAAATAAACAAATGATATCATTCCCCCCATTGGGACACATAAAAAATGAACCGTATTGGAGGAGAGATAAATGAAAACGCAGTCGCAGTCTGGCCAATTTTAGCATTGTCTATTGTATTTTGATTGATGATTTAACTGGGTGATAGATCCTAATGGATGACCCGACCCCCCAACGAGATATTTATCTATTTCCCATATTGGTTCACAGACCACAACAGCGCGGTGCTGACGGCGGATACGGACCAATTCATAATCGGCCAGCAGATCTGGGTTGGGGGCCTCCGACCCGGGAAAATAGCCTTCATCGGCGAGACACATTTCGCTCCTGGAGAGTGGGCGGGCATTTGCTTGGACGAACCAAATGGTGAGTTAAAAATTAGACAAAGTTCTATGAAATTTCGACTCCAATCTGATGTGATTTTGCAGGCAAAAACGATGGCTGTGTGTCCGGCAAGAGATACTTCCAGTGCGAGCCGAAATGCGGCATTTTCTCGCGTCTCACACGTCTTACCACATATCCCATGTCCGGGGCCCACACCCCGACATCGCCTTTGGCCAAAAACTCCCCGGATAGGTCGCGCACAGTCTCCCCAACGGCCAGTCTTCGCAGTTCCATGCTCCGCAGTCCCGGCATAGGCAGTGAGTGTTTTCACGCCCTATAAATTGTATACAGCGTTCAATATTCGATGTTTTCATTGTCCAGAAAACGGACTAACTGTGGGCGATCGGGTGATCGTCTCCTCGGGATTCGGAAGTCGTCCTGGCCTTTTGCGCTACTTGGGCGAGACAAAGTTTGCTCCTGGCAACTGGTGCGGCGTGGAATTGGACGAAGCCAGCGGCAAAAACGATGGAGCTGTTGATGGTATCAGGTAATATCACACTAATCCCAAAGTCACACAAAATTTCGGTAGTTTCTAGCTCAACTTTTTGCTGTATATGCTTACAGATACTTCGATTGCAAGCCCAAGTACGGGGTGTTTGTGCCCATTGCCAAGGTTTCGCTGTCGCCTTCGTCGAAGAAGACGCGACTGTCGCGCACAGGATCCCGGGAGTCCTTGACCTCGATCGGCACCATGAACAGCATTGCCACGACGAACACGTCGCGCATGCGCATGAATGCTCAGGTATAAGCGGTGCCCCGAGGATGGCACCCACTTCAGCTACAACCACTCCCCTTCTCCCTTGACCAACACACTTTACAGTTTGCAGTTTTAATTAGTTTGTGTTATATTTTGTTATCTGACCCCCAACCCCCAATTAACTTTAATTTGTTTAATTTGAGCCCTGGTACTAACGCGTTCCCAATTCTAATCGCAATTCCTAGCAGCGCAAGTCGAGCACGCCCGTTAAGCCAATTCTAACGTCGCCGAAAACCCAGTTTTCCATGCAGGTATGCTAAAATAACCAAACAATATACATATATGCATATTGTATAAACAGATGTGTATGGTATTCGCTGTTGGTTTTTCCTTTGGTTACCCAAAGCTCGCAGAGCTGACTACTTGCCCATAATCGCTGTTGGCATAACCCAGTAACGTTGAAGAGGAGAGTTGTGAAACAAAAGTTGTAATAATAATCGGGAAACTGTTGGGAAATCTTGGTGGTAGTTAAATTTTATTTGTGATAAATTCGTAAAACCTTTCGAAGACTTTAAATTGTCCAGCAGATTCAACGATATTGGGTTAAGCCTCCCTATACACTTGTGGTTTAACACTTAGCATTTAAGGAGTATAACTAACACTTAACACTAATTACACACGCGACACTACACGATCCCACCCTTCAATGACAATAAAAGACCACCACCACCCCACCAACAAAAAAATATGTAAATTAATAATAAATGAGTTTACCTATGGAGAATTTTTACTACACTTGTATCTGTACAATAAAATCTATTTCAATATTTCCTGCACGCTTTCGCTGTCCTTCGAATGTTTATTGTTTATTGTTCAATGTTTGTTGTTATTTTGTGCTATTTTTTATTTGCATGTGTATGTGTGTGTTCGCTACTGGCAACGGTAAAAGGTAAAGGCGGCAAAATATGCAATTTTGATCACAAAAATACTCTGCTACGCAATCTGCTGCACCCTGCAATCTTGTATCTCTGTTTGTACATACACCCCACACACTATGTATCCCCTATATTCTTGTGCCTTTTGTATAGTATATGTGTGTTGTTTAGGCATATCATAAAAGCTTGCTTTGTGCTCTCTGTGTTTCTTTTTTATTGCGATCGATTTGCAATCGATTTGTGTAGGATCTGCTGCGCGAGAAGCAACAACATGTGGAGCAGTTGATGGTGGAGAGGGACCTGGATCGCGAGGATGCCCAGAATCAGGCGCTGCAGCTGCAGAAGAACATCAACGAGGTAATTATCTTCACCGATACCATGTACGCGCCGTATGCTCCGTATGCGGATAGGTCGCGACCCTATCTACCCAACAATAGCAACAAGAGCAACAGGGCTAAAAAACAGCGACACATTTGGGTGCCGACCACCCACAACAGCAGCATAATAAGCACCACAAGACAACCAACAGCAACATCAGCCACATGCAACAGGCAGCCACTTCAACAGCAACAGCTACAGAAACAGACGCACCAGCAGCAGCAGCAGCAACAGCAACAGCAGCAGAAGCAGCAACATGAAGCCAAGCCAAAGAAAGTTTGGTTTTGCGATAAAAAGAAACTCTTTCCAGTTGGCTGATCGAAATGTTGTTCACAGCTCACACACAGTCAATGTTTGCTCAGTCATTTGTGCAGTCTCGGTTTTCGATTAATTGTGTTATGTTTTGTTTTTTGTTTTATTTTTTGCATTGCACCTGCTGGCTGAAAACATCAACAAAATATTCAACTCCTCCCCCATACTCGACCCTCCATTGAGGAAATGAAATCATTTTCCTTTTCGTTTGGTTGATTCCTCCCCCTCCCCAGTCTGTGTTTTTAATCTTTTTGTTTTTATTATTTGATTTTGGTTTTTTGTCTTGTTTCTGTTGTTGATTTAACTCCAAACTCACTTAATTTTTGGCACATTTTAAGTTATTTTTGCTTTAACCACGGCCACAAAACAAAGAAATACCAACAAGTCATCGCAAAATTGTCAGTCATTTGCCCAAAGACAATGATTCATCCAATTAACTCCTGAATGCGCTGAGAAAAGTACAAATTTCATAAGTTTAACTAGGCATGAAGGGTTTCCGGGGGTTCAACGGCATTTAACTCGGTCAAAATTCGGCTAACAATGGGTTAAGGCTATCGTATTGGCATCCCCTGCTTGCAATTACTATTTATTTATTTTGTGCTGGCACACAAAAGACTTTCAATAACTCTGAATTACTAAGAAAATATCCTCGATATCATCTCCAATATTTCATTTACACTGAATAGAAATTACAGCAAACAAATCAGCTATAAATAAACGAAATTGTTTGCATTGAATGTTAGCACCTTTTGCACTCTGGCTTATAGTTTTAGGCTGTAAACTTGGCTTAATGTATTGATTTTCGGCAAGTGCTTCTTTTTGGGAGGATTATTCTAGAATCTAGAAGATGACTCTGTCTGGGATGATTCAGTTTTGTGCTTTCTGTTTGGTTACGTTTCAAATAAATTGTTTGTATTTATTATAATGCGACTTTTCTATTTGCGAGCGCACTTTGAGTTTGAGTGTTAAATTAGCAACAAAATTATCACCCTTCCACACATCCCATGCTCTACTCTATCTGTACTACCTTTTTAACGCAAAACCAAAAACCGAATTCGACCAGAAACCAAATTAGAAACTTAGGCTGGCTAATTGAGAGAGAAAGACATGTTTGCACAAAACTATTCTTTATGATTCTTATAGCAAATACTGATCGAAGCGGATCGCTGGAGGCGTTTGATCGCGAGGCACAGCATCAGGCTGTCCGACCTGCGACGCGAGTTCCGCGGCTGGTCGGGCAAGCACGAGCGGCACTGCATCCTGCACAGTGTCCTTACACCGCTGGGCGTCAAGTGATCGCGAAACATCGACCTGGAGTCCCCGGAATCTTGGCTCAAAGCAATTCGATTGGATAAACAACTTTTACTCTAAGCTTTCTTCGCTTCGAGAAAGAATTTGAAACTGAAGACAACCCAATGTTGAAGTCTGCACAGCGTTTTAAGCTGAAACAACCAAATACAGAATAATCTACGAGATATCTTTGAAAATAATAAAAAGAAAAAACAGAAAAGAGCAAAAAAATAACGAAAGCCAGCGCAAGACGCACCGAAAACGATTACGTTTTTATTGGCTAACAAAAAAAGAACTACGATAAAAAATTGAAAAAATTGGCGCAACAATTTTTGATTATTTTGTACGAAAGCGAATTTTTCTTGCTGTTGGTTTAGTTCATACGATATATACGATACACCTAACTATTACTATACGATGGAAAATACATTAACAATATGAAAAACACTTTTATCCCCTGCAAATGCTGTTTTATTTGTGGCTTTGACTCTGCTAATTCTATATTTTATCTGTATCATTATCGATCCTTAGCTGAAGGCAAGAATTCTAGAATTGGAGACAGAATTGGGGGATGAGCGCAAGAAAACCGAAGAGCTGCAATTCTCCGTAGACGAGGCTCAAGTCTGTGGCGATGAATTGAATGTAAGAATGGGTGGAAATATCAGTTGAATTCTATGCAATGTTTTGGAGGATTTTGAGTCTTAGTTCATGAAAGCCATGAGACTTATTGTTCTATGGAAGGTTTATTACTTTGATAGTCAAAACTAACATAATATCATACATTTTCAATAGGTAGATAAAAGAAAAATGGAATATATTTATTATTTCAGGTGATTAGTTAGCTTAATATGAGTATTATTTTGTTGTATGTGAGTTTTATCTCTGAGTTTCACATTTACGAAGTTTTAAGAACGTACAAACAATACCACTTTTTTATTTGCCTAATATGATTCAGAATTTTATTATACTTTTCTAGAAACAATTCAAAAATATTTACGGGCCTAGAAAAATAATGACAGATTTTTTATATATTTTTTAAGTTCGTTATCTTGATCTTAAAAGGTGCTTCGTAATGCAAAGCTTTTCTTGAAGTCAACTGAAAGTATGCTACACAATTGGTCCCAATTCAGGCCACTTTCATTGGCATTATAATGAATTTGAATTGTATTGTAATAAATGAAGAATATGAGGAAAATACGAAACGATTTATAAGGGTTTAAAGATTTAAAAAGTTTTGTTTTTAAATCCTTTGTTTGATAATTCACAAGTTAAGTTAAAAGAGACTCCAAATCCTCTACTTTGCATAGTTTTCAAATAGCATATCATATTATAACAGATAACTAAAAGCGTATTCAAACCTCCCATAGGCTCAATCAATGGTGTACAAGGAGAAGATCAACGATCTTCAATCCAAGATCACCAATTTGGTGTCGGGTAAGAAAGCTCTGCTCAAATGTGTATTGTAAGCATTCATAAAGTCGTGAATCCCATTTTAGCCTCGCCCAGCTTGCAGAGTGTCCCGCCACCCATCGATGATGGCGCATTTAAAGAGGAAATTGCCCAATTGCAGCAAAAATTGGATGCTCAGCAAAAGGAGGCGGAGATCCGGTTGGCCGAGCAATTGGAGGAGGAGCAGCGGTTGAGGGAGAATGTGAAGTACCTGCAGGAGCAGAATGCCACACTTCAGGCGGAATTGGTGACCAAGGACGAGTCTCTGGAGAAGTTCTCGCTATCGGAGGTCGGCATCGAAAATCTGCGCCGGGAATTGTCTCTCCTCAAGGACGAAAACGACAAGCTGGCCCTGGAGGCTCAGGCTGACTTCGCCCTCAAATTGGCGGCCAAATCGGAGGCTCTCGAGAAAGTCTCTGCCGAGCTGCTCACCTTGAAGGCGGCATCCGATTCCCTGGAAAACGAAAGGATCAACAAAACCGACGAGTGTGAGGTTCTGCAAACGGAAGTGTGCATACGCGACGAGACAATCAAGGAGCTGACCGATAAATTGGACGAGCTAACCACCCAACTCAATGTACACAAGGCAGACAGTGCCGCCTTGGAAGAAATGCTTCGCGTGCAGAAGGCAGGGGCAGCGGATAGCGTTTCGGTTCTGAATGAAAAGCAAGAACAGCTGGCAGGACTCTTGAAAGAGGCTGAGGAGAATCAGAAAATTAGGAAACAACTAGAAGAGCAATTAACCGAAGCCAAGCAAGCAGCACAACTAGAAAAATCTTCCCTCGATAAGGTGAAGTTGGAGGTCTCTGAAATGAAGCTGGAACTGGAGAACGTTGGCCAAAAGTTGACCGGCAAAGAAACTGAATTGGAGGCCTTCCAAAGGGAGCAGGCCGATACAATCAACTATTTCCTGGCAACCATCCAGGGAAATTCGCAATCAGATCTAAATTTAGCAAAGAATGAGTCTGTGCAGCAACTTAAGAATCAAGTGGAGCAAAAACTGCAAGCGGAGAAAAAACTAAAGGCCGATCTCGAGGATCTACAGAAGAGTCAGGAATCAATTCTCCAACAAAAAGATGTGGAGCTTAAGCAGCTGCAGGCCAAAACCGAAGAGACTGAAACAGCTTTGAAAGCCAGCCAAAAGCAATTGGAGCAGCTCCAGCAACAGGCAACTGCTTCTGGTGAGGAAGGAGCCAAAAACGTGGCCAAACTTCAGGAAGAGATTAATCAGCTTAGATCGGAGGTGGAGAAAACGCAGGCCGGTCTGAAATCAAGTCAATCCGAGGCGGAATCGAAAGCTAAACAGCTGGAAAAAGTCAATGGTTCCTTGGAAGAGGAGGTCAAGAAGTCAGCTGGGCTGCAGGAGGAGGTGAAGCGTCTGAAATCCCAAGAGGAGGAAACCCAGGCGGCTCTTGTTTCAACTCAAACGGATTTGGAGTCCAAAACTAAGCAACTGGAGGCGGCCAATGGAGCCCTAGAGAAGGTCAACAAGGTAAACTATATTTATATAGTTAATATTTTACATTTAAATACCTCTGAACATTCCAGGACTATGCGGAAACCCGAGCAGAAGCCTCTCACTTGGAAGACCAACTTAAAGAGATCACCGAAAAGCTGCATGCCGAACTTCTGGCCGAGCGTTCCTCCAGCAGTGATCTGCACACCAAACTGTCGAAGTTCTCCGAAGAATTGGCCACCGGGCAGAAGGAACTGACCAGCAAGGCTGATGCCTGGAGCCAGGAGATGCTGCAGAAGGAGAAGGAATTGCTGGACCTGCGCCAGCAGCTTCAGGACAGTCAGGATACTCAAACCAAACTAAAGGCTGAGAGCGAACGAAAGGAGGTGTCCCTCAATGAAACCATCAAAGGTTTGGAGGAGAAGATCACCAAATCTCAGCAGGAGAACCAACAGCTAAGCAGTGGCACTCAGGAAACCATCAAGGATTTGCAGGAGCGCTTAGATGCCCGCAGCCAGGAGATGCTGCAGAAGGAGAAGGAAATGCTGGACCTGCGCCAGCAGCTTCAGGACAGTCAGGATACTCAAACCAAACTAAAGGCTGAGAGCGAACGAAAGGAAGCGTCCCTAAGTGCAACACTCAAAGATTTGGAGGAGAAGATAACCAAATCTCAGCAGGAGAACCAGCAGCTTAGCAGTGGCACTCAGGAAACCATCAAGGACTTGCAGGAGCGCTTGGATGCCCGCAGCCAGGAGATGCTGCAGAAGGAGAAAGAATTGGTTGACCTGCAGCAGCAGCTTCAGGGCAGTCAGGATACTCAAACCAAGCTAAAGGCTGAGAGCGTACAAAAGGAGACGTCCCTGAATGAAACCATCAAAGGTTTGGAGGAAAAGATAACCAAGTCTCAGCAGGAGAACCAGCAGCTTAGCAGTGGCACTCAGGAAACCATCAAGGACTTGCAGGAGCGCTTGGATATCATGAATACGGAATTGCAGCACAAGGAGAACATGGCCGCGGAAGACGCACAAAAGATAGCCGATCTTAAGACGCTCGTGGAGGCCATACAGGTGGCCAATGCCACGATATCCGAGACCAATTCAGAGCTGTCCACCGTGCTGGAGGTGCTGCAGGCGGAAAAAGCCGAAACTAATCACATTTTCGAGTTATTCGAGATGGAGGCGGACATGAATGCTGAGCGTTTGATCGAGAAACTCACGGCCATGAAGGAGGAACTAAAGAATACCCATAGCGAGGTAGATGAAAGCCACAAGAAGATCAAGGAACTCGAGGAAACGATAAATAATCTTCAGCAGAGTGAGCAGAACAGCCAGCAGGAGTGCTTGACCACAAAGGAGAAACTGGTGGAAGTTCAGCAAACAGTAGTAGAACTGCAGGAATCCTTGAAACAAAAAGAGGAGGCCTTGAAATCCCTGGAGGCGAAACTCGAAGAAAACGGTTCACAACTGGAAAATCAAAAGGGCAGCCACAGCGAACTTCAGGATAAACTTGAAAAGGCCCAGCAAAAGGAGAGGGATCTACTAGGGGCAACCGAAAAGTTAACCGAGAAACTAAGCCAGCTGAAGGCGACAAACGAAGAACTGCAGAAGGCGCTGCAGGAAAAGCAATCCCTGTTGGAGAAGGGCAACGAATTCGATGCCCAGCTGTCCGAGTACAAGAGAGTCATCGATGAAATGGTCGAGACGGCCACAATGAAATCCAAGCTGATGGATCAGCTGCAGGACAGGGTCAAAGAGCTGGAGGCAGCTCTTCACCTGGCCAACCAAGCCCAAAAGACAAGCAACCTGGAGATAACGGAGCTGAGGCGCCGATTGGAGTCTCTGCAACAGGAAAAAACCACCGAGATTCTCAGCTTAAAGGCGCAGATGAATGGAGGGCGCCTTAAAACAGAAAGCGATGAGGCGGAGGTCAGTATTATGCTTCCATTCTTGTGAATTTTATCTAAACCTTATAACTCTTTTGGGCAGGCTTTGGATACGGATTCGAGTGTGGCAAAGATCAATTTCCTCAACTCAATCATTGCCGACATGCAGCAGAAGAATGATGCCCTAAAGGCCAAAGTTCAGACACTGGAAACATTGCCCATGGACTTTACAAAGTGAGCAGAATACCAAATTTTCTAGAATACGTATATAATTCACTTCTATAACTCACAAAATCTCCCAAAATTTCAGGCCCCATGCCTTTGATGTGCTGACCAAACGCAAACCGGCTCCCCGGCTCTTCTGCGACATCTGCGATGAGTTCGACAAGCACGAAACGGAGGATTGTCCCATCCAAGCTGGCGAGGATCGGGAGTACTCTCCGCCGCCCCCGTCGGAGGCCAACAACAACGAGAAAAAGGAACGCAAACTCCCAGCGCCTAGGAAGTACTGCGAATCCTGCGAGGGTGCGTTCGCATCTTACTATAAAGATGAAGTATTGAAAACTAATTTTTATATATCTTTACAGTCTTTGGCCATGATACAGCCGAGTGCGCCGACGATGAGACCTATTAGTTATAGTTTAAAATTGTTTTTAATTGAATTACCCCATTTTACCTTGTTTTGGAACCCATTAGTCGTAAAAAGCAACCCAAATCGAAAGAGATCAGATCGAAAGAAATAACTTTTACCTCAGCAGAAGAGCTTCACTCAATGATAACTAACACAACATTCTACATTTAGAAATTGTGATTTTGCGTTTTTTTTTAGCGATGCGTGGAATGTAGTCTATTTTAAATTGTTTTTATTTATTTAATGCGATTAGTGTGCATCACTTGCGGTTGTTTCGTATATTTTGCCAATTGTAAAAATAGTGTATAAAAGGAAAAATAAAAATTATAAAGTGAAAAAGACACGGTTCCGGTTGTTTTTGTTTATTGTGGATTGTACATAACTAGGAAGAGTTTTTTGTAATATTTAATCGCCGCCCTCCTTTTTCTCCTTTATGGCGTCCTGGAAAACATAAAGCGGGGAGAATTGATGGAATTATTTTAATGGTTTCATCTCTATATTCAAGAAAAAAGATGCTATGAAAAGAAAATTAAGTGGAGGAACGTATTTACGTTATTTTAAGACCAATTTTCAGCTTACAATTGCTGTCATAAATGTGCAGCTCGGCCAAGCCCACATGACATTTATAAAGCGTCTGAGATGAAGTATTTCAGACGGACAGCCATAAGAACATAGCTATCTTGGCTCTAATACTGATGTTACATACTTTATGGGGTCAGAAAACCTTCCATCAATAACCTACTTTCGTATTAATTTTAGTTATTCCCTTGATTTTCACAATTAATAACATAACTTCGCTTAAATATCAGTTAACCTTTCTACAAGCATTTCATAATAAACTGCAATTAAAAATTTATCTAAAACCTAATAAGCTATTTAATATCATACATTTATAAAGAGTCTGAAATTAAGTATTTCATACGTTCATACGGACATAGCTATATTGGCTCTGCTATTGATGCTATATAACCTTCCATTGAGAACATACTTTGGTATTAATCTTAGATACCCTTGATTTTTACGAGAACCAGGAAGAATCAGCTTAGTTCATAAGATTATACATTTATAAAGAGACTGAGATAAAGTATTTTATACGGACTGTTATAAGGACAAAGCTAACATGGCTTTGATATTGATGCCATATACCATATAGGGTCAGGAAACCTTCCAAAGGGAACATACTTTCGCTTGAGTGTACTATATTCTGATCTTTATGCGAACCAGGAAGAATCAGTTGAGTTTCTAATATTTACGAATCACACTTAGTAACCTAACTTTGCCTAAATATCAGTTAACCCCTCAACAAACATTTCCTAATAAATTGAAATCATAAGATGCATAAATATTGCCATAAAACCGATATAGTAAACAGTTTTATATCGTACTTTGAAACGCTCCTCGAAGAGGGAGAGCTCGGCCAGCAGATCGGTGATGGCGTTCATGAAGGCCTCCTGGGGCGAGTAATCGGCCGTCGTCTGGATGCGGATGACGAACTTGTGCTCCAGGGGATGGGGCACCTTGTAGCCGGCGAACAGAACATTGGGATCCTTCAACAATTGGCTGTGAAGGCAAAAAACATTAATTTTCTTGCCACTTGCACTCCAAGGGCAGCGAATCGCTTGCACTCACTTGCGGATCATGTTGCCCAAGGTGTGATCTTCCTTATTTATCGTGAAAATTGCCGCATTTGTGACTTTGGTGTCCAGTTCTTTGATGATTCTGCAAATGACAATAAACAATAACAATAGGTTTTTAATAATTCCTTGTGGGTTCTTCTTGGGTTCACTCACTTCTTCTCGCCTTCGTAGAGCAGGAATGATTCGAATGTGGGTGGCGCATTCATTTTTATTTAGTTATTATTTAATTCGCGAGAAAATTGTTTATAAAACACAAAACACTGCGGCACGCTTGTAAACCAAGTGTTGGTAAACGCGTAAAACTGTTTCCCGCCAGTGTGACCATTTGACTGTTTTCCAGCCGGTTCTAGCTGTTTTAATATTTCAAGCCAAATCTAGAACTGTCTTGAAATTGGATATAATTTTTGATAGCATATATGAAATAGAGATAAAAAGATTTTTTATTTGGGTGTGAGAATAGCAATTATAAATGTTGCTTAAAAATTATGCTTAAAAATTGGAAAACGTGATATGGTTAATCATATTATTAAGGGTTTTAAGGGAGAATAATGTATTGGCAAGGTAACAATATATATGCAATGTATAAAAGTAAGATATTGGAAGAAAAAAAAACATTTAAAATTTAAAAATGGTTTTTCGCTGGGATGAGAGTATACCACTAGCAGGGAACAATAATTCAACAACTCAATGCTTAAAATTTAAAACGTTTATATAAAAATAAAAATGTTTATTTGTGTCTCTTTAGCATTTCTTTCCCCGAAATAATAACTGATTAAAGCTGCTAGCACAACTCTTGTGTTCGAATGTTGAACCTTTAATTATTAACAACAAATAAATACCATTTCTGGTATATGGCTTGTGGTATATCGATAACAGTGGCCTTGTTCCCGCCCACCTCTAAATTTCATTGGCTATTGAATTATTCGCAGATTCCTTAGAAATCGCGCCAAACTCGACGCTCATCCCAGCTCCCGCCTGCCAAAGCAATCCACGCAGAAGCAAAGCTCAGACTTTGGCGCCTCCTCCAAAATGAGTGTACCGCATAACGTGAGCGTCCAGAACGAGGGCGAGGAGGAGAATCCCCTGGAGCAATCGACGATTACGATGCTGGATGTGTTGGAGCAGGAGAAGGAGCTGGAGGACGAGTACGCGGCCGTCTTGGGTGCCTCCGACGAGAAGGCCTGCACGTATGCCAAAGGCTCCATTGGGCGGCAGGCCCTCTACTCCTGCCTCACCTGCTGCCCGGAGGCCCGCGGCGATCTGTCCAAGGCGGCCGGCGTTTGCCTGGCCTGCTCCTACAAATGCCACGAGAACCACGAGCTGGTCGAGCTCTACACGAAGCGCAACTTCCGCTGCGACTGCCCCACCAGGCGGCTGGGCAAGTGCTCCTTGAATCCGCAGCTGGAGGGCGAAAAGGCGGCGGCCCCGCCGAACGAGGGCAACCTGTACAACCAGAACTTTCAGGGCTTGTACTGCAAGTGCCGGCGCCCGTATCCGGATCCCGAGCGCACCACCGAGGAGGTGATGCTGCAGTGCGCCGTCTGCGAGGATTGGTTCCACCTGCCGCACATGCGGGCTCCCGGGGCCAGCGTCAAGCTGTTGGAGTCCTGCAGCGAGATGATCTGCGATGGCTGCATGGACGCCAAGCCCTTCCTGAAGGACTACACTGGCCTGGCCCTGCAGGAGGTGGCCAAGGAGGCGGAGAACGAGCTGGAGAGTGAGCTGGATCGCAGCATAAGCGACATTATGAAGGTGGCCGAGGCATCCGAGGGAGCCGACAAGGCGGAGAAGGCGAAGGAAGCGGAGAAGTCGCAGGAGGTTGAGGAGGCGGAGCCCACCGAGAAACGCCCCAAATTGGACGAGTGTACTCGTCCCAAGCCCCTCAAAGGGCACGACGGTAAGTCCCTCAAATTCAGCTTGGAATTCAGTAATTTAATAGGTTTAACTTTGCTAACATTTATGCACCAAACTATTTACAATGATGAGACCGGGTTTCAAGAACTTATAATTCATTTTGGACAGCGATTTATAAGGTTTCTAGCGAGTAGTTTGATTCCGTATGAAAAATCAACCCAAATTGGACGAATTCTTCGAATTTCACAATTTAAACTTTAATATTGTGCTAACATTTATGCACCAAATTATTTACAAAAAGGATGCCAAGATTTTTGTAATTCTTTTGGCGGAATATTACAAAAGTTCCAAAATATATTTGGCAGCGATTCATTGATTCTAGCAAGTAGTTTGATTTCGACGAGTGCACTCGTCCAAAGCCCCTGAAAATACACAAATTTAAGACCATCCAATTCTGCTTTGAATCTTAGTAATTTCACAAGTTAAACCTTGATATTGTACTAAAAGTGGTGCCCTAAATTATTGACAAATGAGTTCTAAAATTTTTGTAATTATTTCTAAAAGAACATAGCGAGTAGCTTGATTCGTTGTCAAAAAATTTCAAAAGGAGTAAACAAAACACTTTCAAAATAAGAGAAATAGACACTATCCACTTGATTTTACCATACAAAGATCTATGTTGAAGAGATAACTAAATTCGAACAATCCAATAAACAACGCAAGCACGGCTCTCTAAAAAAATATTTTTCACAAGTTTCAACCGGTTAGACTCTAATCTTTAGAGCATAAATGGCAAATTAAAAGGGCAGTTACCCAGAAGAAAGTGTTTCCCATTTGCATGCCTCCAAAAACAATTATAATTATTAATACAAACTCAATACATGAAAAGCAGGTCAAAGTTCTTCTTGCCGTCGCCCAAGTAGAGGAAACCATGCTTGTGCGAGTCAATCTTGTGGAAGAAGGTCATTCCGAGCCAGAGACAGGACTTGATCACCACCAGGCGCTCGTTGCGCTGCAAATTCAAGGCGAACGCCTGGCCCAGCGGGTTCACGCAATCGATGGTGTCCAGAAAGTCAACGGCATAGTTGTAGTCGCTTCTCTTGGCCAAGTTAACCTTGAGATCGTTGCGGGGCAGACGATAGAGTTGGTAGTACGACTGATTGTCAACCTGCAGGCTGTTTAAGCCGCGAAACATTTGGTTGGGTATAACACGGCCATCGGTCATCTTGTAGAAGGCGCCGCGCGGACAAATGGCACACTCTTCGGTTATAATGAAAACAATGGCAGCCAGACGCTCCTCCTCCTTGAGCTTCACCACCTCGGGGCGACAGATGCCAGTCACTTGATTGGCCACCAGTTCAAAAGTAGGATCCTGCAGGCAATTTTCAAGAGTTTACCACAAACAATAAGGGAGAAGCTTATTGTCTTACCAATTTAACGTAGGTCTGCAGACTGGGATCCCCTATAAACGGTTCCCGGGCCAAAATAGTGGCCTGAAAGATCTTGGGACTCTGGACGAAAGGCAGCAGCTGCCATTGAAACTGATCCAAACTGTAGAAATACTTGCGATCCTTGAGGCAATCGTTGGTATAGCCAAAGGCAATGTAGTAATCGCCCTTGGTGGCCGTAATGCGACCCCACAGATATATGCCCGAGAAGCGATTGTCATTCTGCAGGGCAATCAGCGAGTTTTCGATTAAAATCCGCTGCTCCGGCGACAACTTCATGCCGCAGTACATGAGGCAGTCCATGCCCTCGGTGAAGTACTCCAGATTCATGGCTGTATGTTTTCAATTTACTTGTAGTGTATTTTTGGCTAAAGATATGACTTTTTGTTTGGCAAGGGAATCGAAACTATCTATGTCGATTCCCTTGTTTCGAGACATTAACATGCTTTTGTTTTTGATAGCACTGGGAGCCGAAAGAGCCAAGGGCTGCCCATGACTGATGTAGACAACACGAGTTGGGTTAAGAACATGTGTTTCCAATTAAATTTATGCAAATGGTAACCAAGCAAACTTTTTTATAACCATTACAGGAGCTGCTTTTTGGGCAAATGACTGGCGCAAATCGCTTTGCAAGTGCTCGGACTGCCAGACCTTGTACAAGGAGCTGGCCGTGGAGTTTCTGCTGGACGTGGAGGACTCGCCGAAAATATACGAAGAACGCGGCATGAAGTTGGCCCAGGAGAACTCCAGCTATGAGCAAGGCATCCGGGCATTGGCCTCCATTGATCGCGTGCAGCAAATAGATGCCATCACCGAGTACAACAACATGAAGGACAAGCTGAAGGAGTATTTGCAGTCGTTTGCCACCAGCAACACGGTTGTCACCAAGGACGACATTAATCGGTTCTTTGCCAGTATGCGAAACGAGAAGAACGCTAATTTGGGACAACCGCACTTTTGTCGCTGAAAAGCCAAGCATATGAGGTCCCCCCTTTGTATTTGTATTAGTGTTTCACTCACATTCCCCCTCGCAAAAAGCATAATTACATAAATCATGTAAAATCTTTAGTATTTATTTTAACAAATCATGGAATCATTTATGTTACAACATCCTGCAAAGTAGGGGACAATGAGATTCGCATTTCCCTTCCGCATACGAAAACAAACACAACATATGTTACACTATCTAGCTACCTAGCCAAAATAATTTCTTTATGTACAATTGTGGCAAACTAGAGTTATGCGCAAAACAGGTATTCAAAGTTGATATAAAACAAAAAAAAACAGCCTATTTGGAGACAACGCTCTAATCATGGTTACACTCCTGCTTCATATATTTTTTTAAGCAAATATATAATATATTATGATAGAATATATCCTAATAATTAGCAAAGTTATTGTTCATTTGGGCGGCTCCCAGTCCTCCGACAGCTCCGGCTGCGCTGTTCATGAAGCTGTTGAGCGTTTCATCCAATCCCTGCATGAGTTCGTTGGTGTCGATGTGTCCCAGATCCATCATCGTGCTGGACAGAATCAGATCGCTGAAGGATTGCTGCTGCTCGCCCGTTTCCTGGTGAGTCTGCTGCGGTTGCTGGGGTTGCTGGGCTTGCGGGTACTGATTCTGCTCGGGCAGGTACTGGTTCTGATTGACTGGATACTGTGGCTGCACGAAGGACACGGCCTGCTTCAAGTCCACATTCACCGGCGGCGGTGAGCTCACCGCATTCAGCTTGAGGCCCAAGAAATTATTGTTAATATTCATCATCATATTGTTGTTGTTGTTAGTTGCAGTATTATTGTTTATGGGCGTCATGGAGCCGCCACTGAAGGGCGTCGGACTGCAGCTTGTCATTGGGAAATTTGAGCTATCTGGCAGATACAAATGATTCGTATTTGGAACGCCCTGCATCGGTGGTATGCTGTCCACAGTGCTGCAGGTGGAGCGCGGCGAGGGGAAATTGTAGTCGACCGAGGGGCAGTGACTGCTCCGGCTGTCCATATCCAAGTAGGGCTGCTCCACCTTGATCTCCTGCACGAACTGCTGCTGCTGATGGGGACTCGTTCCGGCATACATCATTCCGGGATGTGGCTGTGGCGGCTGTTGGGCCAACGGAAAGGCACCTGGAAACAATGTAATAGAAGCCGATTAGTTGCCAGATGCCATGCACGACACGCGCGGTAGAATCAAAAGTTTAATGAACGCAACACAAAGAACATTTACATAATTGAGGCGCAGAACTGAGGTGAAACTAAAGCAATTTACGCAAATAACAAAAAAGGTCAGGGAAAACTCAAAAGGACAAAATGGTAAGCCACAACATCAACTTGCCAGCAGGCAATAGTATCAACTTACTCTCGTTTGATGTCCAACTTTTGGGAGGCTATAATGTGAGTCTTGGACAAAACTAGACAAAGACAACAGAAAACTGGGAAAAATCCTCGGTGAAACCGAGGCACTTAATAAACTTGCCAAACTCAAAGGATCCAGGAATTATAAGAAGATGTTACAGTGATTTTTAAACGTAATTTGGGAAAATGTTTTATTCACCAAAGACAAACACAATTCTATGCGGATTCCTGGATAATCTTGTAGGCAAACTTATGTTAGAAATGTTTTCCAATGCTTTATTTTTTTCCAAAACCTTTATTCATTAAATTTGAGTACAATTAGAATGTGTAGAACAAATATTTTCAATTCGAACGACGCTCAACAAACGATTTCCAAAATAAACCAGATATTATCCAACTACAAATTTCTCAAAAATTTTCCAGCAATTCCGGGTGAAACCACAATTCAACCCATTGGTCCACAAGGTTCAACTCCTGTTCTTTATATATTTTATATATATTTTTGTATGTACTATATATCTAGAGAGAAAATGTACACTAAGAAATTTCGCTATTCGAAATGGCCATCAAAATGATGAGTATGGTAGGGATGTGTGCTTATGCATTGCTAGGAACTAGATGAATCTAAATGGGGGCAACCCAATACCAGCACCAGTAATAAATGCGGAATATACTCGTATTTGGTAGTATTCCCAAGGACTTACTGGACGTTTTGACCTGTTTGGATGGATAGAAATCGGTGCTCATGAGACTGCGCTTGACTCTTTCGACCGCCTTGCGGGCCACCTGTCGAGTGTGCTGGCTGAGGGTTTCTACAAAGATATATTCGGATATTGGGGGGATTAGCAAACAAAATACAAAGCCCTTGTATCGGTTTCAAGATGGTTTAAGTCTAGAACATTTTGTAAGCATTTACGACAGAATAGTTTGTGTCATTTGTAATACTGAAAGAGAAGACGACTAGAAAAAGTATTTATACGTATACGTAGCGTTATTTCTGTGTTCGACTAACTAGTGTCGGCGGTGACGGATAACTGATTTATTTGCCCTTTAAACTCTCAAAAACATTCAAAGATCAGCTTTTAGTTTTACAATCTGTTTGCTTAAATCATTTAACCAAAAGTTGTCAGTTTTTGTAGCCTATAAATCAGTTAGCCGTAGCCCCCGTAATATTCTGTTCCATCTCCCGCCCCAGATCTATCTAATCCGTCAATCCGTTGGCTTCTGCCAGCCGGCGAGCAATTTCATCCGCACTGAGGAACTCCCCGGCCTCCGATCCTCCGCCACCCGCCGCTCCACCTTCACCGAACTCCGGGGGCTCAGGACTTTTGCTGGTGTAGAGCGCAAAGTGCTCGGCCTCGGAGAGATCCACACTGGGGTCCAGAACCACTCCGTAGGCGCCCTCGCAAAGATTCTTGATGCTCTGGCGATCGGCAATGGCTATCAGCTCCATGTTGCCATCGGAAATGGGTATGTCCGCCAGCTGCAGCGTGCTCAGGGTCTTCCTGTCCAGCGGTCGTCCGTAACTCAGGGTACTCGCATTCGAGTAGCTCTCAGGTCGGAGCAAACTATTCTCGCTATCTCCTCCCTTCAGGGGGATGTGTATAACGTCCGCATCCAGGTGGGCGGGTCTTTTGCCGGACACACTACTTGAGCTGCGACCCACGGGCTTGCCATTCCGACTCTCGCTTTTGCCCAAAGGCTGCATGGATCTTGTGGAACTGCGATTGGGATCGCCCAGCGAAAAGTGCGCCACACTCGGTTCCCGGCTGCCCGTGGGTGTGGTGGCCTTGGAGCCTCCTGCTCCAGCCGGCAGGGACTTCCTGGGACTGGCACCCTGTGACCCAGAGGACTCCTCGTCCCTGCTCTTGCGGCGCGAGAAGAAACGCGAAAAGAATCCCTGGCGCTTCTTGGGTGATGCACTGGGAGTGGGCTGCCTTTTGGTGGGGCTCTGGTCGGGTGTTCTCATTATAATAATCGGCGAAGGAGTGGTTCTGTTCGAGCTGAGACTTCCGTTCCGCGAGCGGCTTATCGATATCGAATCACTCACAATGCTCAGGTCCTGGGAGTTTCTTTGCGGTTTCGGTGGCAAGGGCGGCAAACGGTGATCCGGAGTCGGGGATGGAGTCCGAGGTGGCAACGGCAGGGGCGGTGAATCGGGCGGCGTGGCAGGGGTCTGAGCGGCATTCACTTTGATCTTGGGTGCCGGTGGATTGGTCAGGACCACCAACTCGGCATCATCGAGCTGACCAAAGGGATTGGTGGGAGGATAGTGGACGGGATCCTTCTTCGTTGGGTTCCCTATATCGATGGGATTGTTGAAGGCTATCTGCAGGCTGGTGTACGTAGCTGTCTCATCGAAATTCTCGTCCAAATCCACCGAAGCCTGGGCACTGGCCGAAACCATTTCCGTTTCCGGCTTCCCAGTGTCGGGTAGATCTTTCAATGCTGGATTTTCTAGAGTATCGCGACGCGAGCCACTTGCATTCAGCGGCTCGTCATCCAACTGACAGGTTATAGTCGTATTAGCCGTCATGCTGCTGACATTGGTGAAGGCCGTTTGAGCCGTAGAATTCGTCAAGGAGACTGTATCGCCGTTCTCCACTGTCATGCTATCCGTCCGCTCAAATTCACTGCTCCTCATCCACTCGGTTATTTTATCCACATTGGTGAGGGGACGCGACTGGAGTTGCGGATGCTGCAGTATCTCCTCCATCGGTGTGGATGTCTGGGTGCAATCGTCCGCCAGTTGGGGCATCAACTGCGGCACCTCCAGCTCGATTTCCATATCCGGTTCGTTATCGTTATCTGTGTACTCGGTCACCGTACCCCCGTCCATTTCATGAGATTCCGCGCGCTGTTGCATCTGCAACTTCTTGACCATTATTTCGAATTCATTGAGAGTTCCGGAACTCTGTTGATCGTCGGAGGAGACCGTGTTGTTCTCCTCCTCGTTGAGATCCAACGGCGGGCAGGAGTACTTGGTGGCCGTCGTTTCGCTGTCGAGGGAAAGTATCTGCTGGAAGACGTCCAGCTCCTGGCGGCGCTTCAGTTTGCGCTGCAGCCGGGCAAAGGTTACCATACCTGGATTCGGATAATACTCGAACTGCAGCGGGGCACTCGTCGCTCCATCCGAGGGTCGCACTAGTTTCAGCTCCACCTGGAAAAGGAAAAGAGGTTTGTATAACAAAAACGAAGTATTTTAATGAATCCTAGATTATGTTTTATACCAAGACCTGTCATAACACTTAAGAATCAAATAGGTTGCTTTAAAATTTGTCCTGTATTTCGTATAGATACTTTCGTATACTCGGAGTACTTATTTTATTATATTTTTAAAGAAATTTAAAGCGTATGCTTAGTTTCGATAACAAATTGATATGTTTTTGTTAAAGATCAACTATAGTCCTCTATTTGTCATAACTATAGCCTTCTATTTGTGGAAGAAACCTAACTAACAGAACTCTTTATTGCTTAGTATGTTCAAAGTCAAAGTGGTAATCACAAGAGGTCAATAAGTTCCCTTCAAATTGAATGCTATCATAATAGAACTGGAAAAACTCACATTGACACTTTGGGTGATCTCTGTATTCCTGTAGCGCGGCGTCTTGAAAGCGATGGCCATCTGTTTGAAGACATCCGTGGGCTGGAACTCCGCATTGGCATGCCACAGTTCCCGGCCGTCCTCGTCCGTCTCGTAGAATCGCACCTCGATGTCATCCTTGGCGATCTTTTCGCACAGCATGATGATCTCCGTACCTCCCGACACTTGGGCGGAGCAGCTGCAGAGCCGGGTGATGGTGAGCTCGTTGCTCTTTCCGTAAATCGGGGAGGAGACCACGGGATCCAGGGCCACCCTTGTATTGCCCACTGTGATGAAGGCCTGGTAGCAGAGCCGCAGCTCGTACCGGTTGATCTTGTCGATCTGGTCCTTGTGATCGAATTTGGCTAAGGAAAACGAGGTTTATTTGTAAAATTAATTAACAATTATCTTTATAAATAATGCCTCATTGTTTCCCAAATGAAAAACAATCTTTAGTTTCCAGTTGAAAAGGGTTTTTTAGTAGTCAAATCCAAAGCCTCACCTCCGAATGGATCCACATTTTTGCGTTCCCTCTCCAGCAACGAGTCCCTCATCTCGAGCTTCTTGGCGCACTGTATGCCCACCTTTTGGAGCACCAGACGGCGCTCCTCGGGAGGCAATTTCTTTGAGTAGACACCGGACTTGCAGGCGTCGGCCTCCTCCTTGCTGACCAGCCAGTGGGGGTGTTGGCGGTACGGCTCGTCGCTGGTCACACACGAAACCACAACGATGACGGGGCCATCGTAGTTGCATACCTCGATGGTGGGGAAGGTTTTGCCGGTTTCCGAGCTGGAATTCATGCCGGGAATGGAGCCAGCGGTGCGGCCCTCGCACTTGTAGCGAAAGCGGATTATATTGTTCGTCGGCTCCTCCACGATGCGCAGGTGGGGTCCCTGCTTTGCACTTGGCTTTGGCAAGGGACTCTGTGTCTGGATCTGTAGTGGCAGGTGGGATGGCATCACCGGCAGCGATGTCGACTGCGGGAATATTGGCTGCACGCCACCGCCTCCTGTGGCGCCACCGTTCACCTCCATGCTGGCATTGATAATGTCCTCTACGGTCCGTAATAAACCAAAAAAAAGTTGAAAATCAATAAGTGCGAGTGCCAAGAACAATTTGTATTAGGTAAAGGAAAAATAGGTTGCTTCTGGGAAGCTTCAAGTGCCCTCGAAGATGAAAGAAACACCGAATGGAAGTCAGTGCTGTTTCAGTGGAAAAGTGTGAGCAAATATAAAGTCCGTAAGCTCCTTTGGTAAGTAAATTGTATAGATTGATTGATTATAGTAAGTAGGGAGGCAGACTGTGCTTTTTTTAACACGCCTGCACAAAATTACACTTGAATATTTACAGAGGCTGGTTTATCACAATGCAAAGAGTTATTAACATAGAAGTTGAAAAGTCAAAAGGCAAAGATGCCAGTTAAATGGCAACTAGGTCATATTTTGTCATACGAACTGAAAGGTGAATGTCTATTTGAAACTACCCATCCATCCATCTCCTGGCAAACGGAAATCGAACACTGCGTGCGCGTGGATAATTTCGTATCCATCAGATACGCTCAAACTATAGGAGCAGCGGACAAATGGCATTGGCTTGCCATTGTTTTTCCTTTGTGCCTCAAAGGGTGGAAGGGGACCAATGGAAGGCTTCCCCCTTCCATAATCCATTTTCATTTGAACTCTGTTATTGCCAGATGTCGAGGCACTGACGTCAAAACTTGTGCGCACCAATTTGCCAGACTTATTATGCCACTTTGCGTAGCGTGTTTGTTGTTGTTAGTGCTGCTGTTTTTTGCCCACAGGCTTCGTATGGCAACATCAACATTATTCAACATTATTCACCCCCAGAACATGGGCAATAACAATGCTCAATTAGCCACTGAAAATTCAAGGGAGCCATGCTTTTTCTGCGCGGCCTAATTAAGCGCATTGTCGATTGACTTATGTGCAGAGATTATTCATTAACCCGAAACCACGAAGGATCAGCAAGGAAAGAACCTCTGCCCCATGTTTATGTTATTTGTGCGGTTTAGTATGTGCCATAAATTGATGTCTGTTTATGCTATACGTACGTATATCGCCAAAGAACTCCTCCTCAGCCATTTGATTTCACTGTTGATTGCCTGCGAATTAAAGCAAATGATAGATTGTCATTAACTTGGCCCATATAGCTGTTTGGGTTTCATGATAGATTAGTATTTATATCGGCTAAAATATACAGCCTTTATGGGTATTTCGATTTAATGGTTATTTGCAGCTTGGCATCTTCAATCATCGGCGCTTTTGAATAATAGATAAGCTACAAAAATATCAATTGTTTCGCGCAAGCAAATGGAATACATTTTCCGATGTTGATTAGGAAAATGTTTTTATTCAAGTGCGAGACTGCTTTTGCAATTGAACTTTCTGCTTAAAAGCAATCTATAATAATCTGTGAGCTATCGTAATTAAAACAGAAAACCAGTAGGAACGATTATAGTCGAGAGATTCGACTCAGTTTCCACCTGATTTGTAGAACTGTATAATAGCATTGCAGGTTTCTGTGGAGAAGCTTGTAAGCGCAACACATTTTTGTCATTTGCGCGGGCGAGAGTCCGGGCGTAACCAATTGATTTTCTCAACACAGATAGATATTGAATCTACCAATGTACTATTCAAATTTGGTGGCTCTAGAGTTAAAATTGTGGATGCCACAGAATTTGGCAGGGGTGCAAGAGTGGTAGCCGAAACAAACTTGCCCTTAATTGGTATCACAAAATTCAGAGTATGCAATTAATTTTTCTCTATTTATTATACTCATAGTTTCCAAAAACTAGGCGTTCAAACGAACGGACGGACAGACAGACGGACATGGCTTGATCGCCTCTGCTGTTGATGCAGATCTAGAATACTTGTATTTTATGGTTTCGGAAAAGCTTCCTTTTCCCTGTTCTTTTCAAGAACCGGGTATAAAAATCATTATTAAATAACTATATAATCAATAATTATTTACCCAACAGAATCAATACAAATGTGATAAAAGATCCATTAAATAATCACTTATTTAAAATTATCGCCTCATCCACTCACTTGACCTAATCTTAAATTTTTATGGTGGGAAAAAATACATTTGTGACGTTGAACGGATCGGTTATTTGCTTATCTTAGTTCCGCTCTACCCACTTATTTTTGAGAGGTTTTTTATTCGATGGTATACCCCAAAAATTTCGCAAGAGCCCAAAGTACATGGGAACATTCGAAACCAGATCAAGATCTGATTTATTATGACTGAAAATCCCAGCCCACACCGGTAAACACAAATTCTAATCTTGGTGATTTTTTCTTTCCCAAAATATTTTCTTGATAAGACAATCAATTGCATTTTTGTAATAATCAAAATGGAATACTGGGGTGTTTCTAAGGAATCTCTTATCAGGCCCGGGGAAGGTTGTGTTTAGTGATAAGTTTGGGAAATGAGCGGGTTTTTCTGCAAGGTAAACGGAAATCTATGTAGCGTTTGATGAAGAATGGTTGTAATCTCTTGGGTTTTAAAGAATAAAGGTAATTGAATCGGAATTATGTCATTGCTTTGGTATGCAAATTTGTATTTATTTTTCCAAGGCCTTGAATGTGTAACATATGGATTTGCTCGTAAGGATTTCCCACGCCATTTTGCCAACATTTAAATGGGGCATCGATCAAGGTTATCATTGTAATGCGCCTGCCTGTATATGAAGGATAATCACATTGTCCGTGTAATGTGTGTTTAATAGTCGTAGCCATAAAGAGGCCGAACAAGTCACTCCTTGTCTGTGGCTCTGCCTGTGCCTGTGCCTGTGTCCTTGCCCCAAAGTATTTTGCATATTCTTCGCATAACTCAACTTTTCAACAAAGGCCAGAAGTACACGGGGCCAAAAGGAGCACACGGGCAGATAAAATCCAGCAGAAAAGACTTCAAGAAGCTACAACAGACAGCCTATTTGTCTAAATGCCAAACGTTGGCGTCACACACACACGAGGGGGCTTGAAAAATTTGCATATGTTAATTTTGTTTACATTTATAGCCTTGCAAAAACAATTTGTCCGCCACTGGATTTCGTTTGTTGTTGCTGCTGCTGCTGCTGGTGCCAGTGGTTATTTTTTTGCCTTTGGTTATTTTGCAATTCACACCACACACAGGCTCACAGGACAACTGCGGGGGGACACATCCTTCGGTTTTGTTTACGAACCGCATGACGCTTTATGGCTCTACCTCTGTCCATTCTGCAACCCCCAAAGCCCCCCTCCAAACACCTAAAATAAGTATAACCGCCCCAATACCCAAACCCAGCCCAGCCGCCACCTTACTCGTAACGTGTGTCGAACATCTGAGCTGTGTAATAAGCGAAAGTGGGTCGATTTGTGCTGGCACATCGAGGGAAAACACTCCAATATCAGACAATATCGAAGGCATCGATCGGTACTTATAACCGTTTCGAATTTTATATTAAAGTTTTGGCACAGGTTAAGAGGTTTAATGAGAGCACTACCAAAATACGAAAACACTTTTCTAAGCCCACTTGGAAAAGTTATGAGATATTTGAAGTCAGAAAAATTTTTAAATACAAATCTTGTAAATGAATTTTAAATATTATTTAATCCTTTTTGTGGGAAACAATAAGTAGAATTACAAGTATAAGTACAAGTTTTTGCCTTATTCTTAGATTTTATGAGTAGTTATGAGAACTTCGAAGCAACTTAGAAGCCATGAGATATTAATAAATAGTTAAATGGAAATATTTAAGGCAAAATATTGTTATAATTGAGTTTTAAATATTATTTGATCTTTTATAAGGAAAACAATCAGCAGAACTAGTTAAGTACAAATTATAACCCATTACTTGGACTTTCTTCTCAAATGCAATTGATTATGGATCATATCAGTAAGCTAAAAGGTTTCAAAGGACCTTGAATTTGGGATATTTTCGCCAGTGCAGGCAAGAATGTTGCCTTTGGCGGTGGTCGATTTGGGGGGCACAATGACATCAGAAAAGTTTTAAGTAGATCGGGGCTGGATGTTGCTTAACCGCCTCCGGCAACGCAGGAGGGCTCCCTCCTTCACCCGCTAATCTCTCTTATTCACAGTGCACACACATCCTGGGCAGCAGTGACATCGTTAAGGGCATCCTGTCCCCGGCATACCGGGGGAGGTCATTAACTGTGACATCGTTTAAGTTTCTATGCAAAAGGGCTGGCCCTTCGATTATAAATAATAAAGCAAGTCAAGTGTGTAACCACCGGCATAACATGAAAAAATGTGTGCGTACTTAAATATTTAAAACTCAATTATTTCAGAGACAGAAGCAAAACCCAACATCCCCGAAACAGACTGCGGTTCGCGGGGCTCCGAAAATAGCCAAAAAGGACTAATGGGCAGGCTAATTGGCTTAAATCCTTTCACATATGTGAGCAGACGAGATGTATATTTAGAATGTTAAGTATGTCAATTAGCCTTTTGGTGCAACCATTTCGCCGAAAAGGTCTTAAGCTCTGGTTTCCCTATTTATTTGGTTGATGAAAACCATGCCAAACATACACTTTAAGTTTATTCTTCTGCATTTTAATAAGTCTCTTCCCAAATATCAATATTCTATTCGCATTTCGCTGGCCCTGTTTGAATTCAATTTTGTTTTTTAATTTTTTTGAATTTTATTAAGTGCTCGCAAGGCAAAGCGCTTTCCAAAATCGCGTAATTGCTTGATTCATCTCTCCAGGCCCCGGGAAAACCTTCCGCTTCCTTCATCTTTCCTGCTTGTCTAGCCCCCGCGCTTGCTCCTCAATTTTCCGGGCATAACTTAAGCTGAATAATACTTTAAGACATCCCCGGCCGACTACCAACCAACTTCCGAGAACGATGCGAAACAAAACGAAAAAATAAAACAGAAAAACGCCCCACGCACAAATTTAATTCGCATTTAGGTTTAGGTTGAAATGGGGGAAGGTCTGGGGAAAAATTCGGCGACATAAATCAGAGCTACAAATTGATGCATAAATAAAGCAAACAAAAAAAGGATGTCGCCCACAGAATTTCGGTGTACAAAAGTGAGTTAGGTAAAGGAAAAATGTTAATTAAATGTTGTCAAAAAATAGATGGCATTGGAAATGGAGTATCCGCTTTGCAGGGATCGGATCGGCTAAATCCAAATTGTGGGTTTCAAGTTACGTCCGTGGGTTCTGCACTATATGGTGGAAATATATATATATCCCGGATTGACATACATATTTCAGTGGCCAGAACCTTGTCACGTGCTCAATCGATTGGAAAATCGCGTTCTGAACCGAAAATAAACACACAGCTAAATAGGAGGCAACAATGGAATGGGGAATGGGGAATGGGAGTTGAATATGAAAGCCAGGTTGTGCAAGGAGCCCAAAATGCTTCGCACACTCACTGGATGGCCTAATCACACACTCAGTTCCACATCAAACACAGACAACCCCCCGCCAGCCCCGGACTCTAGTCACTTTTTCCCATTGGCACCTCAAGTGCTTAAGCCGACATGCGTGCGTGACTGAAGGTCCTGTCAGGGTCCTGGAACTGGTGCCCGAGAGTGCCTTGCATTACGTCCCGTACATACATTTCCCGGCCAGAAATTAAATTCAAATAAAAAGTTTTTTCGTACAATTTTCGGCGCCTGTCACCGAAAAGTAAAAATGAAATCTTCTCAGGCGATGACAAATAATAAAACACCCGCACAAAATCAATAAACGCTGGGAAATTATGATTTCCTTCCTCTAGTTCTTTGACAGTGTCCTTCAGAGGGCCATGCCTTGCTGTCAATGGCAGGAAATCCATTTGGTGTTCCATATGCAGCGCATATATAAATAACTAATGTTTGTTTACTCCTCGAACCGAACTTTTCAGAGGCCACAATCGATTTGTTGCTATACAAACATATTTTGGTCAGAGGTCTGGGCTATGAAAATAAACTCAGTTTACCATAAATAAACTTTTAACTTATAAATTACACCTATAAACGTTTCAGGGACATATTTGTATAATTTTGTATTTACAATTATTGTTTTATAATATATAACATAGAAAATCTTGGCTGTAATTTTTATAGCATGTACCTTAAGGTACAAATGGTGTATTAACTTTGTGCAAATGTATGTAACAGGCAAAAGGAGACGTCTCCTACCCCATAAAGACTGAACATTACTTAAGCTTCATCGAGCCCGATTTTTCGGGTAAGTAAACTAATTTTTTTCCTCCCCTCTCCTTCCATCTCCCCACCAGTTCCCCCCGCCAGACGTCGACCTGAGCGCCTATTTCCTGGACGGAAACGCATCTCCAGCATTGGATTCGCCCGCTCTCCCCGCCAAGAAACTACTGGAAAATGGAGGATCATTGACCCTTTGACGTCATCTCCAGATCTTGGACCTGGCTGTCGCTTACCTTCGGCATCCAAGAATCTTCTGCATCATCTCACCTCAAGCTGGAGATGTGCTGCATCAGAAAATGCAAACCCTGGAGATCGAGAGGACCATCCCCCTATGGCCACATCGCCGCGCCTAACAGACTTGACTTAAAACTTGCGTTGAGAGTCATCCAAGGAAATCATCGTCCATCCGGCCTGAAGCAGTGCATCCAAGCGATATCCTTCACCGTGTCACCTTCNATTTTGGTCAGAGGTCTGGGCTATGAAAATAAACTCAGTTTACCATAAATAAACTTTTAACTTATAAATTACACCTATAAACGGTTCAGGGACATATTTGTATAATTTTGTATTTACAATTATTGTTATATAATATAGAAAATCTTGGCTGTAATTTTTATACCATGTACCTTAAGGTACAAATGGTGTATTAACTTTGTGCAAATGTATGTAACTGGCAAGAGGAGACGTCTCCGACCCCATAAAGACAGAACATTACTTAAGCTTCATCGAGCCCGATTTTTCGGGTAAGTAAACTAATTTTTTTCCTCCCCTCTCCTTCCAGCTCCCCACCAGTTCCCCCCGCCAGACGTCGACCTGAGCGCCTATTTCCTGGACGGAAACGCATCTCCAGCATTGGATTCGCCCGCTCTCCCCGCCAAGAAACTACGGGAAAATGGAGGATCATTGACCCTTTGACGTCATCTCCAGATCTTGGAACTGGCTGTCGCTTACACTGCATCACCTTCGGCATCCAAGAATCTTCTGCATCATCTCACCTCAAGCTGGCGATGCGCTGCATCAGAGAAATGCAATCCCTAGGGAGATCGAGATCGAGAGGACCACCCTCATGTGGCCCTGTATCCTGAAATTTTCTTCAGCTTAGACTCGACTATCACATTCGCTATAAGTCTCGCATGGATCTGGATCACTATCGGAACTAAGCCAGTGAGTCGAGGCGATTTACTGCTTTAAAGAGACCGAGGCCAAGGAGATTGCCGCGCCTCAGGACCAGGTAAGTCCAGAGTACTTATTAGATTTTGCGGTTTGTGGATGAGTATAGATAAACATTGCGGATGAGAAGTGCCCGGCATGTTGCTATGGAAAAACGTAACCGTCAGATTTTCCCAACGCCGATAGGTATTAGCTCTACTAATTTAATTTCCGCATTTCGTACCTCTAGAGTTAACATTGTGGACGCCACAGAATTTCGAAATTTTGAGGGATGCGGGGATGGTAGCCGATAAATATAACAAACTTCTGCTGAACTGGGTGTAAAATTAATAATGAAAATAGATGCATGGTATCTCGTCGTCGAGAAATTTCGACCACAGCGTTTCTACTTGTTCTACTCGTACTTATGTTACACTGTCTTAAATGCCTCCAAAACGTTTGGGACTAGCAATTTTCCATTTATTGATTTCCTTTTCAATTCATTTTTCCACGTTCCGTTCGTAATTTAATCAACATTTATTTTTCTCCTTGCTCCATCGAAAGTTATATATATATATAACTCAACATTTTGTGGGTGCTGATTGCTGTAGCATTTTCATACAAAAAATTCTTATTTAATTTGCTCAGACAGGCGGCTCAAATGGCTTTCCATTGACCGTGGAGGACGAGCACGTTTCAGGAAACTGTGGAGCATTTAGCTAAGCTGTTTTTGATAAGGTTTTCCGCACGCCTATCAATGGGTAATCCCCCAGCAAAGACTTCCCCAGCTAATTAGCAACGAAATGAGGGTAAGTGCGGAGAGATTTCGTTTCTATAGATAGACCAAGGAGTAAACTTTGTGTCACTGTCCTACGATAACCTTTAGTCGCACTGCCATAAACATACTTGTATTTATTGTACATTTTCGTTCACAAATTGGTTACGACATTTGCTGGGAAATGAGTCAGTCAGCTGGCTGGGCTGCCAATTGATTGCATTTTCCTCGACCATTAACACGGAATATACATTTTCTGTTTATGGAATTTTATAACGTGAAAGGTTGTTTCGCTTTCGGTTTTTTTTCTGCACCTGGAAAACTGTTGTTGTATGCCCAACTAATTAAAAAGTAATTAATTCTCGTACATTTTCCGGTTACATTTGGCTTCCACTCATCACTCATTGTAATAGCAACAGAGTGAAACAGGGCGAAAGGCAAAGTTAAATTATACATCAAATCGATTTTCACGGCCTTTCAAGCAAATCAAAGGAAGCATTTTTGCAGCCAAGTAAATAATGCCCCGGCGTAACCTAAAGCATTCTCAAAATTTCGAACCACACCACACCAGACAGCCCAAAACCGAGGCAAACTGGCCAGTGAAGCGTTCGGCGTTTGAGCCATTTTCGTTCTAATGGCCAAGACAACACGGAAAATTCTCACAGAAAAGGCACATGCAAACATGTGTATATATACAAAAGAGAAACGGCCGACACGCGATGCCCGAAAATTGAAGGAACCGCAGCATTTAATTATTTTGCTATAAAACTTTTCACGATTCAATCAATTCAAATTTCGTCCAGCATGGCGTATGCGTAATGGGATTCTGCTTTTCTATTGTTTATCATGAGGGGGTGCGAATGGCTTTTGTTTTTAGGTTTTTTTTTTTAATGGTGCCACAAATGCGAATGACAGATCCATGTAAAGTTTTGTTGGTCGTTGTTCAAGCGGAAAACTTGGTTTTTCTATTTTTTTATTTGGTAATTTAAAAATTTTGAAATAGGTTATCGACCATTTTTGGGTTCAATTGATAAGAACAAAGACTACTGGGCATTTTCACTTGCTGATTACAAGCGCTGATTGAGGAAAATGATGGACAATTGAAGTTTTGTTAGCTATTTAATTTTAACATTTAAAGGCATTAAATTCGGTTTATTGGAATTACGTTTCAAGTTGTAAATAAGAAACAGGTAAGAAAGATTATTGTCGAGTGTCTCGACTTTAAATACCCGGTTCTTAGTTTTCACTTGATTTTAAAAACGTTATAATAAATAGCATTTAGATTGTGGGTGAAATAATTTTTAGTAATTTGTGTTTATAGGTAAGTATGTGTGTGTTTATGAGAAGGGCGCGCAACACATTTTTAACATTTGCGTGGACGGAAGTATAGTAAGCGTATCCTGCTGATTTTTACAACACAGCTCTACCAATAGACTATCCAAATACCAATAGACTATGCCTCTAGAGATAAAATTGTGGACTCCACAGTATTTCGCAGTTTGCGGGAGTGCGGGTGGTGCTAGCCAATTTTTAAAACAAATTCTGATAAACGGGTGTCACAAAATTCGGAATATGCAATTTGTTATTCCCTATCTATTATAGTCGCCACAATCTAGGCGTTCATACGGACAGACGGACGGACAATCGAAACCTCAAAAACTCATTTGTAACCCTTAAATGTTTACCTCTGCGTGCCACAAGAACACTATTCTTTTTCCACCTGCAACCTTCCTTTGGCGTTGGCATTTAATTTACAATACTATCCCATTGAAAACAAGTCTGGTTAATACAAATGGCAAAGTTATAGCCACATGCACGGCTCCTACTCTATATATTGTGTTGTGTTGTGTTGTATTGTATGTAAGCAAAAACACCCGAACCGCACACACATTGGATCAATAAGGTGTGAAATTTGTGGATTTTGTTTGGATTGTTTTGCTTTCAACAATTACCGAAAACAATTCCGCCAGGCCATCCCCTATCCAGTTCAAGTTGGAAAGCCTAGGCGCAGATAAATCGATATTTAAGTTAGTTTTGACCATGACTGTTCCATTTGATTCTATTTTTATGGATTCCCAGTGCCCATGTCCATATGTGCGTGCGTGTAGCGCAAAAAGTCTTCTTCAAGACTTTATGGCATTTCGTGTCTTCGTTTCGATTGCAATTCCAGGTTGTATATTCCTTTGATTACAAATGAAATAAACGAAATCTTCCAGATGCCGCGGTAAATTTTTATAAACTTTTTCACCCCGCTTGCTTCGGCTTTACTTGTAAAAATATTTACAATTCGTTAAAATAAATATTTGCTCTTGGCTAGCTTTTTCCCATTTGCTCGCATATTCCTCGCTTTAATGTTCGACAAGGCAATGAAACATCGGGAAAAACGATTTTAATTGAAGATAAGAAAAGCCCGCATCTCTTATCGTTCAAATGTTGAGAGTAGATTTGTATTTACTATTAAAACACTTTTTTTGCGATAAGGCGGGCAGTAAATAGTATAATTATATACACAACACTGCAGTCTAAAGGAAATGTACACTCGGGGGAACAGTTCCGGCATATTTGCACTGGTACAGCGAATCTGAACCAGTATGTAAATGATTTTTCTGTGTAATCGAGCCAATCAAACAGGAAAGCACAACTCGGTTTGCTAATAAATACCAACTAAGTGTTATTCTTTTTTAATAAATCGCAGTTGACCGCCAGCATTGTGTCTGGGAATTATTAGCATACATTATTCGTCTGTTGAGCTGGAAAACTGTGCGGCGCTTACACTGTCAGCAAAAAGAGCAAAAATACGATAACATTTGATTTATTTTGCCTTAAAATGTCAAAAACAAACACGTTAGGCTCGCGAAAATGTCAAATTGCAGCCGTTTGTCAAATAATTACAGCGAAACCCCTAGCTCTTGCGAAACCCCTAGCTTACACATTCTATCATTTTAATATTTATAAATAAAATTTGCATTTCACGCGGCACTTGGATAATAAATTGCCCCCAGCAAAAATTTGCTATTTATCTATGTATCTGGGATTATAATTTATGAATACGAATGAATGCGAATGCCGCGGCCGTTGTTGTTTCTTGCAGTGTCATTGCAATCGAACTTAATACGGGAAGCTGTCTGTACTTCACATCCCACTTGTTAGAAAAAACAGCCTTAGAGCTTCAAGCTTACAAACTGCGCCATAGATTTGTTAATATTGCTTTTAGCATAAAATGTTGTTTGTGGCGAACCAACCTTTTTTTATTGTTATTTATGCAGCGGGACGAAAACAATTTGATTAGTTGCCAATTTGATGCAAATTTGTTTTGACCAAAATTGCAATGCAGCACAATAATCGAATTATAACTTTGTCGTGGATTGACACGTGTAATTGATTAAATTTTTGTTTATTACTCCGAGTATTGTTCACTGGTTTTTCGGTTTTTTTGTTTGTCTGGCTTATCGCGCGTGTGGTGGCTTAGTCACAAACAAAACGCGCCAAATTTCAGCGCTCAAATTGTATTAAAAAGAGCCGAGAGACAATAACAAAAGTTACCAAACCAAAGCGGTCGGTTTATTTTGCCTTATTTTGTATTTTTATTTGCCACTGCAGCCGAAGCAGCCATTTAACAGCGAACACACATTTGCAGCACACTTTATTGTTGTCGTTGTGTCGCGTATAATTAACAAACTTATACGTATGTATGTATGCAATTTATTCACTTGTATAGTCGCGTGCGACTTGCACAATCTGCGCTATAATCGCGCGATTTATCTACGAAATATGGCAGCGCAATCCACGTCCGTTCCCGGCAAAGTTCAGATTGAAATTGAGCGTATGCTTTTGCTCCATTCCCAGGCAAGCTCAACTTCGTAGGCTTTCGGCATTCCGACCTGTCCCGCTCTTTATCACTCTCTCTCTCTCTCGCACTCTCTTCTCCCCTTTAACGCGCAATCGCCCCCACCGATCGCCCCATTGCACACTGTACGTATACTTGATACGTATACTTGATAAACTGAAATGCTGATATGACGACGATCGTAGCTTGTTTTTTCTTCCGAACTTTTGTTTTCATTTCCCATTTTCCTCCATTGATTCGCCCACTTCTTGCACATGCTTCTTGTGTGTTTATTGATTTTCTTTTTTTGTTTCCTTTTCGCAAGTGCGTTCCTATGACGTAACGTGACGCAAAAACAAAAACCGTTATAGATTTTTAAGTGGTTTTGGCAAAGTGTTGAGATTTTTATAATACACTGCAGGTGTTTCAATTTCGATTTTTGCCTACAAATAAACACTGCCGGATATTTTCCGGTCATACTTCAGGGCTTAAATATTTATTGTTCTAGCAAGGAATCCTTAAAATGCCAAGTCTAATGAACTCTATACAAGTTCCAGAAGAACCTAAGATATTTAAATGTTTGAAAAGATCAAAGAACCGCCGAGCTAATTGATCACTGCACAGAGCATTATGTTTACAAATCTTCCAGTCATTTAATGGGCTTACCTTTATAATCGCACAAACTTGACCATCTGATTCTCACACATCTGTTTCAGCAGATGCACGACAATAGATACTATTTATTAAATATTGGCAGCCGAATATTTTTATTGATTTTCTCTGGAATTGACAGACCTGAAGCTAGCTCGACCCTCGGAAAATGTAAATTATGAAATGCTTGTGTATATGGACACTACCAATTTACGCAAGCAAAATTCCCCAAAACAAGGAAAATAGTCTCGTGAAACGTTTAAGGTCAGAGACTGAGATATTAACTCAATTTTTGGCTTCTGTTCCATCGATAGATTTTAGTCATCTAAATAAACACGAGTGCAGGCAAACATACAAGAGTTGGCAACGAAAATATTTGTTGCTAACATTGCAAATCGAGCCGAAATATTTCATTATTGTTCTGCCTCTGCATGTGCATATTTTTATAATTTATTTCGGTTGGCCCCGCAGATTTTCGAACTAAAAACAAAGTTTGCATTCGGCGTGGGCCGGTCTGGGGGCATTTTTTCTATATATGTATGCATTTTGTGAGCTATTTTTCTGTTCCCGATCTATGTCTATATAGGATTACAACAATAACCCGGACAAGGGCAGCTGCTGAATGGGGAAAAATAAAGCAAAAAACACTTTTCATTGGTCTGGATCCGTTGCTAAATAGTGCACTCGATTGAACTAAAACAATAGTTTATTTGTTGATTAAATTGTTGTTCTAAAAATTTGTGTTTTATTTAGCATGCAGTTTTTGAAAGAATTGAAAAGGTGATTACTAGAATAACAAGCATTTTAAGCACAAATTTTTATTGCCAGTGAGGCGTATACTTAATATGCATGGGCTCTGGAATATTACGTATACGCAATGTTGTCAAAATTGGAACTATTTTGAGAGTTTTAGGAACCTAGGAAAGTTATGAGCTTAAAATACCTTCCCATTTTTAAACAGATCCTAACTTATGTATATAATTACCTATAGTAACAAATATTACGTATACGCAATGTCGTCAAAATTTAAAATATTTTGATAGTTTTGGGAACCAGGGAATGTTAAGAGCTTAAAAATGGCTGTTGATTTTTTAATAGATCCTAACTTATGCATATAATTACCTATAGTTACGGTTTTTATTGCCATTAAATCTTGGAAAGCCTAGGTTTGGGTTTAATGACATTATCGAACTTAAATCCATATTTCTATCCATATATTATGTACATTTTTTTTAAACTCATAATCATAGATGCATATAATTAGTGCAAATTAACGCTTTTTTCGGTCTATAAACAATGAATCACTTGCGATCGTTGAAACAAACATGTTTGTACCTACTATATGTATATAATTTGTTTTTTCTGGGACAACTTATGAACCCATGACGTCGCATTGGGAGCAATCGTCACCGAAATCTCGACTTATTATTAAGCTTGTTTTTTGTGTTCCCCCGAAAAAAAGAGAAGATAGAGATGGAGGCTGCGCCGGAGGAGGAGGAGGGACCGATAAAGAGCGAAAGAGAGGCTGAGGCAACGACCAACTCCGCGCCGCCCTCGCCTGCAGTTCTGGCACATGTGTGCTATTCAAGGTCACACGCGTAAAGCGGGAAAGAAACAGAGGGGGTTAGTGACTGCAGACAAACAAAGGCAAGCCCAGAAAGAGCGACAAAGAGGGCGAGAGATGGAGCCGGGAGGGGGTGGCGTAACTGTGGAGCGCATAGTTGGGCAACCACTTGTTGTTGCTGTCCCTTTTTTATTGCTCCTCTTCGTTCAGCGCCTCTTTGAGGCCGCAAGCATTTTTTTCACTGAGCGAAATTACAGCCCGACACACAAATATTGTCATAAAGGGAGAATCCCCCGATTTTTAAACAAATTAAAGTAAGGAAATTTACAATGGAAGCCAAAATATCAGGGAAATTGTTGAGGCATTCTTTAAATTCTTGTTTTAAATGTGTTGGAATGTAAAAATTCAAGAAAATGTATGTTTCATTATGTGTTTCATAACTTGTACGAGTACTTTTGGCCGACATTTATCAAAATAATTCCAAAATAAGAGTTCAGTCAACCCCGCGTATGCGTAATTCACATTGTTTATCGCTCATACGCAATGTTGCCCCCACAAGTATGATATTGGTCTAGGGCTATAGGAATGTTTTTCAGCTTAAAACACTTTTGCACATGATAAAAAACTGTATAAATATATTATCAAAATATGATAAAAACTCATCTCTTTCTTAATTAGTTTAATACAATGCATAGAATTGCGGATTTTTAAGTGGAAATCCTTATAGAAAAGAGTGGTCTTCTTATGGCAATAACTATTTTTGGCCCATGAAATTTGAATATTTTCTTTCAGTGTAAATCCAATGCAATGATAGAGCTACGCCGAAAGGTCGCCGACGCCCTCGAAAGAGGCAGAGAAACAAAGAGCGCAAAGCATTAACATTCAAGACGTTCAGCCGCAGAATAATAGTGATAAGGGGTGGACCCTCCAGGGGGTGGCGGGTCGAGGGGGGAGGGCACACAAAGGCGGACTGTCGTATCAATAACACGAAGAGCAAAATTACCAGCGAACTCGAAATGTTTGCCCAGCAGCAACATGATAAAAAAAATAAAAATGACGCCGATGAAACAAAAAGTGAACAAAACGATTTAATTTACTGCGTCGAAGTTAAGATGCCCTCTGCACTACAATTGCCCCACGGGGAGAAATTCCGGCAAATGTTATCAAATCTGAAGGAAACGAAGTTTTACGCAAGTTTTTTAAACATTTATAGAGAATATATTCCAAGTCCATGACATATTATCGTTTATTTTTCACTACAATTTTTCTGGAATTACGATTTCCCTGAAATAGGTTATCACCTTATGTTCATTTTAAATATAAATATTCGATGTTTATTTCAATGTTTTTTAAAGAATTACCATCCATAATCATATACCCTACAACTTGGCCAAACTTTGGCGTGACATACTGAAACGCTTGGTGATTTAGAGAAAAAAAAACCTGTCGGTCTGGCTTTTGGTTTTTGGCCTGGCGGCACTTGATTGGCTTTGGATTCCCCGAACCGCCGATGAATCATCCTCCTCGCCACACACACAGACAGTCACGCAACCGCTCAGCAGATACAATTGTATCTCACAGATACGCATTCACTTTCAATCGAGGCCCTCTTCTGGGTCTGTGGGCACTTGCCCATGCGGAAATCTGACGAGAGTGAAAAGCCCAGAGAGTTGCGGGATGATCGAGATCCGCGGAGAGTGGAGCAACATTGAGGGGGGCATGTTGCCATTCCAGTTTCCAGTCACTTTGCGTTGCCACATTACATAATTGGTAGCTGCAGCCGGGGAGTTGCTGGAGTTCCGCATGCAATGCCAACGGGCTGATGATGTGTCTGTTTTTGCAGCGCCATTTCTTGCACTTGGCCAAATATTAAACAGACAAATCATAGTAAGCGCCTTGCAGACGTTCCCAGTTTTAATTTGGGATATTATTCCCCAAGAAAAGCAAGAAATCCTCGAGATATGCTCAAGAGAAGTAGCAAAGATATTGTATGTTAGTCCGGGTCAAACTCCGAATCCCCTAAATGGTAAAAATCTTGAAAATAATTCACACCTTGTTGGCCCGGTGCACGTTTAATTTCAGTGACCATATCAAGGTTGTCCCATCCCAAAGAGACTTCGAGACACTGACTCCGTCATTTCACAAGTTAGACACACGTTGAGATAGTCGCAACGTTTGTTTTGCTGTTGCCTTTTCGAGGGAATTATCAACAACAACTTTCCAGAGTGGTAGCATTAAAAAAACGCACAAAAACAACAACCAGCACAAACAAATGTTAATTAACAAATGCCACCACGATTTGCGAGAGCAAATTGGTTTGGAAAAGTAGTGGGCGGTGCTAGGATTAAAACTTATTGCGATGTTTGCAATGCAACCAACCTACAAATTGAAAATTTATTATTATTGCAACTGCAAAAGAGAACGAGAACCTGTGTTGTTCCCATCAAATATGAGGGTTTAAATCTTTCCCGAGTGCACATTTTTCTATTATATTCGTTCTTGAACAAAAGCACAGGATTTGGAATGTGTGCAGAATGTATAAACTTGTAGGTGGCCAATTTGTCCGTAACCTGATATCCGTAAATTTCCAACAAAAGAAGTTCAAGTGACACGTAAAATGGTATTGATAAAAATGATGGAAGGAACAGGGAAACCCACTTCAAATTAATAGTTGAAATGTAAGGCATTTGTCAATAATGGTTCACTTGCTCTAACTCCATCTGTTGGCAATCAATTTCGCATGAATAATTCACACACCCTCGAGCTCCATTTAGTCAACCTCCATATGTTGGGCAAAAAACGATTCTCAGGAAAATTGTCCATTCATTGGCTCTAACGATTTTTAAAAGCCAGTAGCCAGTGGCCAGTAGTTAACATTTTACTTGGCTTAACAATTTCCCGGAATACGAACCTTTTTCCAATATAATTCAAACGGCACAAGTTCCGGGAACTTGAGGCGTACGACTATTCGATCAAAATGCTTCCAGTTAACACGTCAGTGCATATTTTAAATGGCTCTTAATATTGTTCCCACTCTTAACCGCAAAAAACAGGTCATCGCATGGTAAAATGGTAATATGACGTTTATACGCTACCCGAATGCGTTAGATCGCTGGGATGATTTAACTTAATTTAATAACTTTTCCCAAGACGCAAGCATTTGAGATCGTAACACTTGGGCCTGGGGAATATGAGTAAGGTTTTCCCCAGATACCTGTTTAAGAACACTTAATCGATCCGCTGGGAGAAACCCAGGCGAGCATCAATGAAATAATCAGGTTGCAACAAATCGAATTTGTTGTATTTGCTCTTAACGGCCATAATTATTTATAAACAAATCGGAATTTTGTAATCGCACAGCGGCGGTGGGATTATTTATAGACAGATTCCAGAACTCACCTAAATCAGAATTTTCAACCGGAGCAATAATTCAATACGTTTTCAATTCAATTTGAAATTCTTTCTTTTTCGAGTCGATTTGTTTTGAGATATTCGTAATCACACAAGAACACACACAAATGCACTGGAACAATAATTTATTTAAATTAATCAACGTTTTTATGAGCACATTTCGAACTGAATTTTACGTTAATTTTTCGCTCGAAGGTTTTTGAATTTTCGTGTATTATTTGTTGGGGTTTTTCTTTTTGGAGGAGGCCAGCGAACAACCGTTGCCCAACAGCGACGAACCGTTAATGAAGCCGTCTTCTTGGCCACCACACAGCGAGCAGTGTTCAAAAAACCGCCCAAAACCCACCCAATCCGACACCCATTCACCACCCACCTGCAACAACAATAACAACAACAAAATCGTGAAGAAGTTGTCCTAGGGCCGGCACAAAAACAACAAGAACCAAAGGCCGGCTGTGTAGAGCTTTCGTCACTTGCGCACGCTCGCACACTGCCGGTGTGGTGGGTATTTGGACTTCGAAAAAGCTCCACTCCAACCGCCCGCTGTGGTGAACTCAATTCGAACGCACATTTGGCGCGCAATGTAGCGGAAATTGTGCCCCCCGGGAGAAAATGAGCCGCAAAGTTGGAAAACGGATGCCCCGGAAGCGACCTCAACCGCATCAGCTTACTTACGATGTGTGAGAACTCAGCCGGATGTGATGGTTGAGTGGATAGGTAATACCCGAAGGGGAAGATGGGGGGGGCAAGGAGGAGCCAAATCAGGAGATGGATATCTTCCCGTCTTTGAATTCTTTGATTTCTTTTTTGCACGTCAATTGAAAACATGTCAGAAGAAATTTTTTATTTGTAATTACCAAAAACAATTTATACAGATATTATATTGATTTTTTAATTGAATTTTTTTCCAAGCATTTGAGCTTGCTTTTCTAAAAACGCTCAACTTCTATTTAAAACTGCAGTCTGATAATTTTTTACTTTAATTTCACTGATAATTTTATGTATTCTGAATGGAAGTAGGCCATACAGAAAGTTTCAAGCAACCAGAAAACAGTTTCACCTGCTTGCTTTCATTTAAAAACAGTTTTCTTACAATTCACTTCTCGTTTCGAACAAAATATAAAAGTTATCGTTAATTTCATTTGCCCTTTTCGGTGAAACTTGGAGATTCATTCTCAAGCATCATGTGGCCCAAAAGTCCTCGCATTCGCCAATCAAACTCTAGTTTGACCGCTAGTTCCCCGAAGGGATCACCGCGGGCCCTTTATACCAAATCCAAGATACCAGGACAGCTGAACAAGCGTCGCACTTTCGGTACCCGAACCCAACAGAAGCAAAATGGGTGAGTTCATAGACTTTCAACAAGATGTATCTTAGGATTTTATGAATTGTATTTAATAATTTAAATGCCTAACCCAAGGAAACCTTATTCAGAGTTAACGTTACCTATTTGCAGCTCCGCTAATAAGGAGAACTGCTCGAAAATGCTAAACAAAATACCAAAAGCAGTGCTGCTGACTCCCTCGTCCTCGGACAATTCGCTGTCCACCACTACGTCCAGTTCGGGTTGCCCCAAATATACTGTTGCACCCAAGACCAATATCTGCAAGCAGCCCACCAGCCCTGTGGCACCCTATTTGACACTGAAGCGCCAGCAAACCGCATCCATGATGAGCTTCCGCGTTCGCAAGTCCTTGTCCCAAATGGACTTCAAGGAGGCACGTCGCACCGGCAACTATAAGGTTGTGGCTCATGTGGCCTCGCCCGGAAAGACAGTCCCAGAGCCGCAGAACACTGTTGCTGTTGAATTACAGGGCAATGTGACCAAGCTGATGCTGGAGGACACAGCACTCATTTGCGGGCCGGGGGGCGATGGGCAAATGAGCTTTGTGGTCGGGCCGGAACAGGATGCGCGTGTGGCCAGCTTAAGGATTTTCAACACCATTATGTTGCATGCTTGGCGCAAGCGGCGCGAGGAGGTGCGCAACCTCAGCGGCCAGGTCGAGGATTACAAAAAGAGTGTAAGTGGAACAGGGGTTTGAAATAAGGGCAAAGGTTAACCTGTTGCACGTAATTTTCCCCTCCCTAGGTGGTTAAGAATCGCAACCAATTGCACGTCTACAATACTCTATTCTCGGTGGAAAAACGTCGAAATGACACTTTGAACGATCAATTACGCCAATCGTATCGCGAGAATGCCCAAACCAAACTCTCCTACGAAGAGTTGAGTTTGATGCTGGTGCAGGCCAAAAGCGAGAAGGAAAAACTCGCTGAGGAGCTGGTGGCCAAGAACCAGGACATGGAAAAGCTAGCTGAGGAGCTGGAGGGCAAGAACCAGGACATCAAGAATCTACAGGAAATCCAGGATTCACTCAAGACCGAACTCTTCCGGGCGAACAACGTGCAGCGCAAGCAGCTGGAGCAGTTTACTCAACTGCAGCGTGAGTTCCTTGACAGTCAGTGTGCCCTGGAGGAGATGAAGCAACAGGTCGAACTGCTCCACATTGATTTAGCCATAAAGCGGGACTTTATTGACCAGTTGCGCGATAATTCGGCCGAATTGGAGGAAGACAAATTGGCAACTGAAAAGCAGTACAAGTGAGAGGAAACTACACTTAACCAAAAACCTTGCGAACTATGAAATTTATTTTTTATTTAGAAAACTTCTGGAGGAAACCAGTGAGCTGGAGCGTTGCCTTCAGGAGAAAGAGGAGAAGTTGGTCACACTGCAGAACTGCCTGGCTGCCACTTTGGGCCAAAGGATCCGCCAGTGCTTGGCCCAGGGTCAGTTTTACCAGAATGCCACATGCCGCATGCTGCACTTTGTGGCCCACTATATGCTGCCGGGCACCCCGCCCCCAACACCGCCCATAATTCCAGGGGCAGTCCACACCCTGAGGGGACTCTTTTCGCGCCTCCCCTCGATTGAGGAGAAAGCTGTTCTGCCGGCTAAGGAATTTACCGATGATATTGATTTGGAGGCGCATGATGGGGACAATTAAGCGCAGAATCCTTAATTGATGGTTCTTGTTTCATAATTAATTTATATTCTTGGTAGTTGATGTTGTTTTAAATCATTGTACCTAGTAACGGGTTAATAAAATGTTCATGTTCAAAATAAGGTTATAAGGTTGATTTGGGCATCTATGGGTTGAGTTCTTTCAGTTATCATCCATTTAAATAAAATGTATATGTTAGGTATACGATAAATGAACCCCTACATAGGCCCTCTTAACGTTGGAAGTATACCAATAACTGGAAAAAACGTAGTCCCCCTCGGGAATCGGCCACACTGAAGAGAACTTGGTGTGTATAAAATGTGTTGGCAGCTTTTCGACAATTATTTCGTGCTGTAAATTACAATGTTGTTAATAAATATTGCAAAATTTCGATAATAAAAACCTACATCGTAGGGACAGGAATGATTGATATTTGAGTAGGGTTTAAAAGAGTTAAACAGGAAGGCAACAAAGGGATTGCGATCGCCAACTATCATTTTGCAGCCATCAACTGTGAAATTATAATTGAGCGGCGACTGGCCATTCGATCGCTTGTAAAAGGCCAAATTCACCTAAATGCGAATGTAATAATATTCATAAAATATATTTACAAATTTGGGGTCTATTTATTACCTGAAACTGTCGTACTGGCACCTTGAAAAGATTAACCTTTAACGATATGTGTTTATAAGTACGGTTCTCGGCTTTAATATGGCAATAATCTACTCCGCAGAACTTCTTATCGATACTGGCACATCTTATGTTGGTAAATTCCACTCGACGGCAATCGACCTTTAAAACACTCATTTTTACTCATGGATAAATATATTTTACAAGTAAAATCTCACCGATTTCATAATAAATATACACCAAACAACAATGATTGAGGAAATATAGAAACTCATTTCAAACGTACACTTTTATTCAATAACAGCACTGAAGTACTATTAAACTGAACTGATTGCATAGGACATGCATTTTAGAACCATAAAACCAGTATTACAATTACACATAATAATACACCTATTATAAAAATTATCTATAATTTTGTACGCAAGATTGTTAAGAAATTATTTTGTTTTTCATTGTTCCGGAAAGTGGATAATCGGTTAAACTTTTCAATTACAGCATTTAAAAATCAAGCTTGTTTTATTTTTTTCCAAAACTGTTAATCAGATATACGAGGCATGGATCCTCACATTCGCCCGGTTGATCCCAAAAGCGAGCCAGTTGCTGGAAAAAACGTAATCGCCTTCAGGAAAAGGCAATCGTATACCGAGTCGATGATTTATAAAGTTGCTGGGCAACTTATCCACAATTATATCATGCTAAAAATTAGAGAAATTATGAACAATACCAAAAATAAAGTTGATACAACTTACATCATAAGGACAGGAGTGATTAATGTTTGTGTAACCCTTGAGAAATTCCATCAAAAGGGCTTTTATAGGATTTCGATTATTTTCTAGCATTGTACAGCCATCAAAGGTAAAGTTATAGTTAATAGGTAAAACACCATTTGAACGTTTGTAAACAAGAACGTTTACCTGAATGTGAATAGTAATATTATATATGAGATAATTATTGCAATGACAATCATACCGAAAACTGGTGAATTGGAGTTTTTAAAAGCAAAACTTTAATGGAAATATATTTGGACGTGCGGTTTACAGCCTTTAAATAGCAGTATTCAAAATCACTGAATGTTTTATCGAAGGTTGTGCATTTTATATTAGTGAGATCCAATCGACGGCAATCCACCTTTAAATATAATTTTTCAAGAATTTTTGTAATCAACTGTATGCACCTTACGTTACCATATTTATGTAAAAAACCAGAGCGGTTAAAATAAATTGGGGTAAAATCATCCCGCGTTTCTAGTTTATTCCTATGCCACACAAACCGTAATGCTAGACCACTAATAAAAACCGTACAAATATTGCCATTTTAAAACTATTAAATAGCCATTACATTTTTTTCGTTGTTCGTTAATGGTTACTTACCAAAATAATCAATTACCGGTTGAAACAAGAGTCATACACTGCTAAAACGATTTATTCATATTTAAAAAACATTATAACCTACAAGACGCACATTTTATATTTCATATTTTTTACGATTATCTTGTCTCGCACTACATCTAATTATGACAAAACTAAAACAATCATTTTGACGACGACCAGGTCGATGGGTTTAAATGCTAAATCATCCATCCATTCATCTTACTGCCTCCTAGGTTTTTTTTTGCCTTTTATAGTTATATATATTTATATTTTCGATTAGAGGGATATTACGTAGATATGGATAGGTTGGAAATTTGCAGATCTTCGGAATTGAGACGGAGTATCTGCTGATCCTCCGAATTGATGCGAACCAATTGTTCGCTATCGAAGCTTAACAGATTGCTGATCGTTGGGCCATTATCCGCTTGGTTGCTTGCATTTGCATTATTTGGATTGTTGTTGCTGTTGTTGGTATTTGTATTGTTATTGTTGTTGCTGGCGGTGTTGTTGCCGGTACCGGTATTATCAAAGGGATGCATGGGCGGGACATGTTGCTGCTGCTGTTGTTGCATTTGCTGCTGTTGGTGGAGCGTGTGCTGGTTGTGCTAAAAATTGGGTTAAATCTAAAATTAGTTAAACAAATAAAATTGAATTTATAAGTAATTAAATTTTATTTAATCTAGGGTTGCAAGGTCAAGAAAATTATATCAATGTAAGTGAAGAATATTGTGTATTTCCTATCATTTTGTATTTAAATATTTCTCTAAATCAACCTTTTATTAGATTAATTATTATTAAAACCTTTTTAAAAACAGAATTCAGCCAGCAATCTTGAGAATTTTGTTAAGTTTTGAAGTCAAGAACCTATGTTACAATCCTTTGGCCACACTTGTCACCTTCGCACGTGGGTAGTCTCTTCCCAACGCTTTTACTTCTACCACACAAACGTCTGCTTGTCACTTACCAGGTGATTCGCGGTTAAATTCCACTGCAGATTGCTCCCCGGGCCGGGTCCTCCGGCTCCGGAAGTCAACAGGTTGTGCATGGTGAAGGGATTATTGAGATTGCTGAGATTGTTGCCATTGTGGTTTGATGGCTTTATATCTGTTGCTCCCGCAGCAGCCGCAAATTTCGACTCCCAGTGACTAGTGCCTGCATTGCCGAAGGGATTGCCATGGAATTGCAGTTGCTGTTGCTGATGCTGCTGCTGCTGTTGTTGCTGTTGCTGCTGCTGCTGTTGATGTTGCTGCTGGGCAAGGACTTGCTGAGCAAAGTGATTATAGTTGTTGCCCATGTCCGTGGACCCATATTGTTGCTGTTGCTGCTGTTGTTGCTGCTGCTGCTGCGGATGGTTGGGCGACATCAGTTGTTGCTGCTGCTGTTGACCATTGGTGGGCGTGGCAGCAGATCCCATGTTGTAGGGCGAGGGGGTGCTATTGTGATTGTAGTTGCTCGAGGGCGACAGAGGCTGCGGCGAGGGGGTCAGCTCTGGAGGCGCCCGATAAGACAATCCGAAGGGCTGGGGCGAGGTATCTAAGTAAACAGGCAAAAGCAGGCAAGCAGGTCAAGCGATTTTCAATGAAAATCTTACGAGAGTTTCCCCATCAAATGCAGGTGCACGCATTTTCCATTTAAGCCGGATAAAGTGAATAATAGCTCACAAATTTAAATACATCCAAGAGCATTTCAGACAATTCTCATTGTGATTCAACGTTTGGAAAATAAGAAACTTGAAAAGCCTTTTTTGCAAGCGATAAATTTGTTGCAAAATTTTACTATTTTGGCATAGGGAAAGCCCCTTCCCTCGAAAGAATCTCTTGAATTTAATGGAAACAAACTCACCTCTTGGTTCAGTTTTGATTGGCGGTATATTTTGGGCATTCCAGCAATTCATGTTAGTTTGTCCTAAAGAGACAGCAAGCAAACGAAATAAAATTATAAATCAAATAAAAATCAATACAAATTAACACAAGCAATAGTTAAAAATAAATGACAAAACAAGCACAAGTACAAAACAAGCAACTACAAAACAAAGGCATCGCAAAACAAATTGTCTTTAATGCATTTTAAAACTTAAAAAAACCTAAAAAAAACTTCAAAATTTAAGGTATTTCGTTTATCGATTTCTAGTTGAAAATAATAAATCATGCAAAAACAAGCTCAAATCAAATAAATCTTTCAAATATTGGCAAACAACTTACTCAGAACTAAAACTTCTTGAGCAAAACTTACTTCAATCTAAAAACCTTTAGTTTGCAATAAAAGAAACTGTCTTTATTTCAACTTATTTTCTTTTTTATTAAGCTACCGTATTTTTTACAAAATATTTTTACCAAACTTGTAATTTTTTTATATAATATAAAAATATCAAATATTCTTCGAAAAAGCGACAAAAATTTCTCATGTTGATTTCAAATCAATTTTTCATTTTTCTCCTGACATTAACCATCTGTTTGACTCACACAATATTTGCTAAANCTGTTTGACTCACAAAAATATTGCTATAATTTCGACTATATGTAAATCAATATATAAATATATATTCGGGACATTGTCCTTTGTTAATTGTTCAATTATTTTGTTGTTTATTTTGTGATTGTGGTTTTTGGTGTGTGTGTTTGTTTGTGCATTGAGTGATTTCTAATAGTTGCTAAGAGTCTATTCGATTAATACATCATCTGGGGGCGATGACTAGTTTGAATTCAAGTCTTTGGTGTACCAAAAAAATGTGTCAAATATGACAACTATTTGACCAACAGGTAGGATCGGGATCTTGGCGATCCCGGGGATCCCGAGACAAAGTACCCAAGGCAGAGACCCAGAGACACACACAAATTGGGGTGGCAAATAGAACAGATCGAGAGAGATCGAGAGACGGCAGAGTTACAGAAAATGGATAGATATGGATGACCATCACCAATAATGAACCTTTTTCTAGGCTATTCGATGACTTACTGCCATCCTGATGGTCGTTCTGTTGTTGCAACTGCTGTTTCTGCTGCTGCTGTAGCAGCAGGTGCATGGGATCACCGCCAGTCTTCTGACGTTTCCGCCTCAATTGCGCTGGATCTATAAAACAAAATATACGCACAAATGTTGTATATATCGGGTTTGGGTTTTTGGGTCTTGATACGAATATCAGCACACAATATTCTACTCTGAAAATTGAGTCATTTCGCTTAACAATATACAATTGATTGTGGTTAGGCCCGTCAAAAAAATGTGGGGGCAACCTGGACAATAACAAATCTTGATCAACCCATTTTGGGTTCTTTTTGTGGTTTCTTTATGCCTGGTATCGCTTAAAAAATATTTCACCTGGGAGAGAGGGAAAATGGATACTTTTAGCACAATTATCAAATCTAAAACAAATACAAATAGTTTTCTGGAGATTTGGATCTCCTGCAGGCTGGCAGCACCCGAGCTAATGGAAATAAAATTTGTTTCCCTAAATAGCTCCTGGCTCTTGCGACTCCACAACCTGCTTCGTTTCGTTCGTTTCTTTGCCTAATAACAAATTCTGTTTAACAAATGATTAATGGTCCTAGTTCAGGCCATTTCCTGCCGCCAAACGCTTGGCGACCTCCTCCGGCGTGAGGATCTCGCCGGCATCCACGGGCGCGTAGTAGGCGGACGTCTCATCAAACTCACTGGCCGCCGCCAACGGAGGAATACTCGTGTAGAGGGCGAAGTGCTCGGCCTCGGTTAGGTCCAAATTCGGATCCAATTGCACATTAAAATGCCCCTCAATCGAGCTAACCAGATTGTGCAAGCTCTGGCGATCGGCAATGGCCACCAGTTCCATGCCGCCCTCGCTAATCGGGATGTCGGCCAACTGCAAAGCCGAGGCAGTGCGTCGATCCAGGCCGGTGCCCACGGAAACAGCGCTCGACTGAGAGAAGCCGTCGTTCCGCTGCTGCTGCGGCAGGCTATTGGCACTGTCCCCCTTCAGGGGTATGTGCACCACATCGGCATTCAGATAGGCGGGTCTCTTGCCCGAAACACTGCTCACACTGCGGCCCACGGGCTTGGTAAGCTTCGATCCCAGTTTCTTGGCCTTCACCGGACTGGTTTTGGCGGGAGCCGGAGTCGAAATGAAGGGGGCTGCGGATTTGGAGGACCTAAGCGAAGCCCTCATGGGATCCTGCATGTTGAAGTGTCCTATGCTCGGTTCGCGGCTATTGGCCTTGGAATCGATCTGTAAACTGGCATTGTCCTGCGCAATGTCCGGCTTGCTCTTGCGCCGGGAAAAGAGCTTCGAAAAGAAGCCGGGTTTCTTCTGCCGCGGCAGGGTGTTAAAATTCGGATTCTTGGATGCCGGGGCCGGCGGTAGTCGCTTGTTGAGGGGAGAGTCCGCCGTGGACGGCCTGGCCTGCACTGTATTCGCCTCAATGGAGCGGTTCTCCGCATTACTGTCCTGTTTACGAATCCTCTTCGGCGGCAGTGGCGGAAGCTTTTCCTCCTCGGCTGGGAATGGAACTGTCAGGATGGCAGGCACTGGCCCGGGAATTGGAGGAGCTGGCCTGGCGGGAGCTGCAGGCGTTGCCACAACTACCTCCTGTTTCTTGGCCTGCGAGTTAACCTCCACGGGATCGTAGTGCTGATGAGCATCTTCCGGGGCACACTGCGACATAGGCGGTGTGGGTGGCATAATGTCATCCATGGGTATGAGCACAGGGTTCTTAAAAGCGATCTGTAAACTGGTATAGGTGGCAGCATCATCAAAGCTCTCCTCCACCGGTAGGCCGGGGTGACCCTGTCGCGGGCCCACAATGCCCGACAGCTCATTTTGCAAGGTATTATTGTAGGTATCCCTCTGGACCTTGTAGTCCGTGTAAATCTCATCCAACTCGGCCACCTGCTCCAGCAGTTCGTTCAACGTTTTATCCTCCTCGGTGATGTCCAGCGTGGCCTCCAAAGTCGACGAGTCCAAGACATCAGCCTCGACCACGGGACTTGGCTCATGCGGTTGCTGTTCAATTTCACTGGACTTCATCCATTCGGTGATCTTGTCATTGGCCGATAGGGGACGTCCTGCCTCCAGGTGCTGTCCCAGTTCCAGTTGCTCCAACTCCCGCACCTTCTCATCAATGATTGTGTCGATTTCCTTCTCCTGCTCGGAGCGCAGACGATGAGCCTCGGCCTCCATGTCCTGGGGCATGTGATCCGAACCGTGATCGTGTTCCTGCTCCTGCAACACAGTTTGTTGTTGCTCGGAAAATACTTGCTCCTGCTGGTATGATTGTTCCTGCTGTAAATTCTGCTCCTCTTGCTGCTGTAAATTCTGCTCCTGTTGCTCTAAAGTTGACTGCTGTTCGAAAGTTTGTTCCAACGAACCATCATGTTGCATGACCTCGGGTTCGGGTTGATTAAATTGTACCTCCATGGGCGGCACCTCCAACTTGGGGGTGTCCAAATCGATGACCTCAATCGTGGGCGCCTCCTTTTTGGCGTCCAACGAGAGGATCTGCTGAAAAATATCTTCGTCCGGCTTCCGCTTGAGGTGCCGATGAAGATTCCAGAACGTGTGTTTACCTGAATCCAATGGCACGTACTCGAAGGGCAGGGCCTCGCTGGTGACACCGTCCGAGGGACGTCGCAGTTGAATGAAGACCTATAAACCAAATCATTAGCAGGGTTATGGTGGAAACCTTTTAATTTCCCTTACCTTGGCAGGCTCTGTGATGTCCAGGGTGTGATAGCGCGGCGTCTTAAATGTAATGGCAGTCTGCTTGTGCACATCCGTGTGCTGAAAATCCCCAAACGCCTCCCACACACTCTGGCCGTTCTTCTCCTCAAAGAAGCGCACGGAAATGTCCTCCTTGGCCACCTTTTCGCAGAGCAGGATTATCTGGGTATTTCCCAGCACCGTGGCCGAGCAGCTGCACAGCCGGCAGATGACCAGATCGGACATGGCCTTCTTGTCGAAAATCGGCTCGGATACCACCGGGGGCAAAGGTGAGGTGAAGCGACCCTTTTGCTCGCTCTCCATAAATACTTGAAAGCACAAACGCACCGAGTTCAAATCGATGCTGGAGGGCTGGAAACGGTGCGAGAAGCCGGCTGTAAGGTTGCAAAGTAATACCTCTTAATTGGGTGATCCAGGTAATGGGTAATGGACATCACTTACTCTTAAAGGGATCCACGCGAATCTCCTCGCGCGCCTTTAACGCTGCCTCAATGTCCTTCTTCTTGACACACTGAATGCCCAGATTGCTGAAGACGGCCCTCATGGTCTCACTGTTGATTTCCAGTGTACAAACGCCCTTCTTGCAGCCCTCCTTGCCCACCAAATTGTGGGGATGGGGCCTGAAATGGAAAGCCAAGGTTTAGAGAAACCATGTTCAGAAACTTAAGGTTTTGAACTTACCGGTAGGGCGTATCCTTGGTCACACAGGAGACCACAACCACGGCACGTCCCTTGTAGCCCACAATCTCGATCGTCGGATATGTCTTGTTCTCCGGCGTGGAATTAACGCCGGGAATGGAACCCGCCGATCGACCCTCGCATTCGTAGCGGAAACGCAGAGCTTTTCCCGCCGGTTGCTCCGTGATTTTCACATACGGTTTCTTCCTCACATTCTTCGCAGACTGTGACAATTGTTGCTGCTGCTGCTGCTGTTGCTGCTGCTGTGCCGGCAAGCCATTGTAATTGATGTTCTGTTGGCCATCAGTCGCCGGACCGGGCCCAGAAGCGGCTACGCTGTTCTGGTTGGGAAACATTTCGTGGCCTAAATATTAACTGCAAAAATACAAAAGAAAAGGGCAAAATTATATAAAATCTATTGGTACTTTGTCTAGTTTGAGTTAATTTATTTAGTCACAAGAAGTGACATCAGACTACGCCTTAAATTAGTTTCTTTTCATAATTTTCTGCACCTTTTTTCGGCTAAAAAGTTATGACCAAAACCGAAACAATTCCTTGGCAAGCCAATCGAAGGCCCCCCAGACAACGCCAGACGATGACGATGTTAACCGAAAATAAGACCCCAGACCCCTGCACTTCTTGCGATCTATATATTGTATATACGTGATTTTTCTATATACAATATGTAAGTTCGATACGGCTGACCACCGGGACTATGACGAACCGAGCCGTGAAGCGTCGAGGAGAAAACTGAAAATATTGAAAAACTCTCTGCGGGAGAAGACACGTCTTTCGTCTTTTGCTGTCTTGTTATATTTGGATCGCTTTAATTGAGCGATTAGCCTAGATGTATATTTTCATAATTTTGCAGTCACTGCAGTTTCAGTCCCTGCACTCACATCTTTAAGGACTTTTTTTTGGCTTTACCGGATGGATCCGGGTACATGGGTCTGGTCCGGTGTAGTCCGGCTAAAGCTCCGGACGTCTTGTTTAAAAATAAACATTTTGCGTAACGCGGCGGCCACAAAGCGACAAAAACTCTGGCTGCCCGGCTGCCTGGCAGCTTCTTCTCCTATATATCAGGTACAACATAGAAAGATATATACGTATATATCGGTATATATAGATCGCCTCGCAGACTGGCCTCCCCGGAGATGTGAGAGCTTTATATTTTATTTTATTTTCTGTTTTTGGCGAGTTTGGAGCACAATCCAAACAAAACATTTTATCAATGATGGCGCATTGTCAACGCTTCTGAACCGAATAGACAAGTACATATAGTAAAAGTGGACATCGTATAGACAAAGATTTAGGGGCTGTATGACCTCAGAGTTTATTCTTCGATCGTGTCTAGACATTGGTCTGCCGTTGGTAAAATAAAAAAACATGCATACGTCAATTGGTTGCTGACAAAAACTAATGCCATGCATTGGTCCCCCCAAACTCAAACGATTCAATATCGGCGGAAAACGTGTGCCAATTTTGTGGGCACTGCGTACCAGTATTTAAAATCCCATAGAATACGATATAAAGAATATGATTTATAAACTCTGAGCAGAACAAACTAGATACTGCAGCTTAATAAAAATCTATAGGCATACTCTGAGTAATCCTCCACAAGTGTTTGTTTATTCTGTGAAACAAACGCAACTGATAAAAAAAACTGGTACCTAATTGTAATCGGAATAATATGAATGAACTTGTGTGAACTTGTAAATGTGCAAATTAATCTTTTCAAACTTCTTGAGATATATTTTTCCTGACCAATCGAAAGAGCAACATCTGTTTTTTGCTGGAATTCGATTTCCCGATCACAATTTTGCAGCTGTCAAATGGTTTTCTTGTGCGTCAACTAAAAATATTTGGACTACAAATCAAATTGTACGCTTCGCTGGCACAGCGGCGACAAAATTTGTATTTTGTTAATACAACGAGAGCAGCAAATCAAGACCAATAACCTTTGGAACAACCTCAACTCGAAATTAGCGCAGGAATACGAAATAAATCATAAACGAAATTCCCACGTGCTGTCATCCTGCATAATATATATTTTTCTTTGAAAGAAAAATTTAAGTTGGCAATTTTTCAATACACGCGATGGTTCGAACCGATCAAAATGCATATAATATTGACGAAGGATTACGTCATTACATTTCATTTCTTTGTATTTTCATTTTGCATTTTCATTTAATTTAAGCAGCCAATTGGATGAATGCCAGCTAGTGTAATGTTTTAGCGATATGCTCAGTAAATTTACAAAACAAAAATTACTCATATTCAGAGAGCAAATGATTGGGATGGGAAATTAATCAATATGGCAAATCACCTTTCACTTATCACGGCCAAACTTTGACGGAAACTTTTTCACCACACACAGATGCAAATCTGACTGGTTCAGATATCGAAAATAGTTCAAATGTTTAATCAATTCCAATGTATTGACATCAACACTTTGTTTCGAGATTAATAATTGTAACACAAGTCCTCGAAAAACCGCACATCAAATGAACGCTTTTGTTTTGTGTCGTTCAGGTTTTGAACTGTTTGTCTATATATTTTTGATTTTCTATAGATATTATAGAGAGGAATAATTCTCTAGTTGGCCAAAACCGACACAGAAACACACTCGGCCGAACGTCTTGAGTACTCGGTTAATGTCTGAACACTGAACCGAGCAAAATGTTTTTGAGAAAAAACTCAAACAGAATTCTTTATGCACGCTTGCCCCGCAAAAGTTTTGTCGTCGTCGTCGCTGCCGGGAGCTTTCTGCTATTTTTATTTATTTTAAAATGTTAAAATTGTATTTCCTTTTATTTTGCTGCTCGTCCAATATTGTGTATATCTGTATATCACACTGCCTGAGTTTTATGACACGAGTATACTTATTTTCACTTGCTCTCAAGGAATTTTCTCTTTCAGCGGGGCAGTTGTCCCAATTTTTCAGGAACATTTTAAAGCTACATATATGACATATAGCATATCTGTGGCGTTTATAAAAACATTTTCATGAAAACTTAATCACCGATGTCAATAAACTTTTACCAGGAATTGAGGAAATAAACGAATCAATTAAGATAGGAGGCATAATTAATGTAAACAACTTGTAGTTATTCATATTTTGTAAGAAATCTCAAGCAGTTCAATCTTACTTGCAATTCTAAATCTCTTCTTGATCCGAGCGCCCATAAATCTTTTGCCCAAACACACATCATAAAAAGCCTCAACTAATGACCCCCAAAACATAAAAATCGAATAAAAAATTCCACCACAGCCATGTTTATAACACATTTAACAAAATATTTTGTATATTAACACCAACATCCTGAGTCAGCTTTTCATTGAGGGGAAAAATAAAGCAAAAAAAAAACACGAACGGCACAAAATGCGCCTAATCTAGGTAACCGATTCAAAAGGTATCTTCTTCAAATTACCGCAGAATGCATCAACAGAGGCCTGTTTGTTTTTGCTGCGAATATAAACACATTATTCAAGTACATTTGTATACATTTCTAGTGTGTATAATCTAGGCATATAGCCATATGCCTAGGGGCTTTGGGCAATATTGGCATTTCCGTTTCAGAAATCCGCAAAACAAAACCGCTCGGCACTTGTCACCCTTTCGATCTGCCTTGAATATATGGCGCCAGTCGCCGAAAAAAAGCATCTAATGAGTTCTGCTAGAATACAATTGTACAGATAGATCTATGCTGGGCCAGAGGATATATATTGTAGATGAATGAATGCAATATATTCGTACCCAGAGAGCGAGATTTTTAATACGAAAATATTTCAAATTTCCACGAAAACGAAGTGAGTCACAAAACAAATTTTCAATATATCTGAAAAGAAACATTCAAGGAATTCGCTCGTGTGCCACCCACTGTTGGCAGAAATCATTCTTACCACGCGTGACTTTTCGACTTTCGAAACGGATAAACAGACCGGGAATAGGTCAGTTACCCAGGGAGATTGAATCTCGGCAAAAAAAATCGGAAATTCCCCCAATCGTCATTGATTTACCAATTGAAAATGTCAACCAGAATGCTTGACGGGGCAATTAAATGACCGAACAAACACACATTTATAGTATATTAACCATTCCCAATACAATTCACTGTTTGCGATTATATCACCAGACCAAGTGTAGCGAGATTAGAAGAGTTCGATCGACTATACCAAAAAATTGCTACCGGTAGACGTCGAAAAGCGTATCATTCAGACTGATAATAAGTTATGCCCAGGTGGAGGGCATATAAATACCGAAAACAATACTCCAAGATAACCAAAAATAAGATTACAAGCACGAAAATAGAATGATATATAATGGGGGCAGACAAACATACGAGTATTTCCTTCGACACGAATTCTTGCATATCTAAAACAAATTTCCATTTGACAAATTTTTAGCACAAACAAACAAAAAACCCAGAAATGTTAAATAGTTTTTGCAAGCATAAAATTGATTAATAAAAGAGCCATCCCCCTTCTTTGCTTATCTATCCTAGCCAGTTATGACTTTTTTGGCGAAAAATAAAAAGGTAAATAAACAAAATAAAATAAAAACATTTCGTTTCGTTCATTTCACATGCAAATTTTATGCAATTTACAATAGCAAAAAGGCAGGGAAAAAAGTTCTTTGTGGCGCCAGCACCACAAATTAAGATTAAGATCAACATCAAAGCAGTAGAAGCAGCCAAAAATTCCTGAGGTAAGAAAACTGGTTCCGCCAAACTCCAGACAGGCAAATGTTTTTTAACGATCATTGGCGTCAAGCAATTTACAGCTCAAATAAAAATAAATAACCGATATGCTGACAAATCGATGGAACTAGTTCCGACTCTATGGAGGCAATAGACATTCAGGAAGAAATCATATTCCATGAATATTTAAACGAATAATAAACTGGGTGGTTTGTGGCACAACCTTTTTCATTGCCCGAATCATGTGACTCCAAACCAGCCTACACAATTACTCTATAATGTTTACACTTTTCTATCAATTGGTAGAACAGAATGCCTGTTGATTGATCATTTGCATAGAGGGCTTTACCCACCGCCAGGCACACCGTATCAATCATAGCATATGGGAAAAACTACCACTGGATATATCGCAATATCATCTATTGACTTGGCCTTAGATCTTTGTTAGCACTCGAGATTTGTGAAGCGCAGATGACTTGCTAAAAACAAAAACACTATTTGCTATTTTTCGCTTTGCTTTTCGAACGACACTTTCTGTGTGAGTCAGCAGCCGGTTTACATATATTTAACTTGGCTGCAATGCTTAAAATTCCAACGAATTTCGTCAATAATTACCTGGGAATCAAGTCAAGGACCAGTTAAGACACATGGTTAAATTAATTTCCTTTTCTTCGCATCCGGCAGCCCCACAAAATCAACACAATGACCGAACAATCTTTTGATTAAATTGTTATAATTCTTGATTGGCAATATTTGTTTGGCCCAAAATAATCACGAGCCACAAAGAAGTAAAAACGAAACGGGAAAAAGAAATGAAAATTGAGCGCGAACACGACCGCAAACGCATCGAGTCGATCTTAGAATGGAACAATTGAAGCCCTCGCCGGCGTATTTGAGTGGCCGCAAAAAACGGATGCAAGTGTGGGCCAAAAGCTTTTCCCAACTACCCCACCCTGCCCCTAAACCGCCCACAAGTGCACACGTGTTGGTAAGAAACTTTCGTTTGCGGCAAAAGGCAATAAGCCAAAAGCCTAAAGCGGTCTCATGTACACAGGTGTTTTGGCCATTATTTCGGTTTATCGTTTGCATTCATGGTAGATTATTTAATACGCAGGCGGATGGATAATTGCCACCCAAACAAAAGCTTTGTGCGGTTACACTGTAAAAGGAGCAAGGTCCCAAAGCTCTAAATTCCATGTCCTACATTTTAGAAATTTTCAATTGAAATAAAAGATAAATATAGATAAATTTAATTGGTTTGGCAACTACTCGTATTAGGTTTTGTTTTGGCTAGCCCCTACCTCTTCTAAGATAAAATTCAAAACTGATTAGATTAAACCAGCGGTGGGCACTCCCTAGCTCTTTTAGCTCCCAAAACATCAAGTTGCTCATTTTTAGGTACTTTCAATCCTTATTAAAAGATTCCCAAAACGATGTACCATGTTTTATTCCTAAAATAAGTCCAAACCACTGCAAATCGTGAATCATTAAGAATTCTATCAAGACCATACTTGCATAAGAAAGTATTAAAATGTATAAACATTTCTCACAATCAGCATGACGTATAAAACTGATTGAATATGCAAAAATTGCAAAAGGGAAAACCCAAACATAAGCTGAACTTTACACGAAATTCAAAAAAACGATATCACACATATTGTAGGATAAGTTTATAAAGAAATCGCAATGTTTTGTAAATATTTCAATGGATATTTTCGACCCAAATCAAGCTTTGTTATTATTTGTTGATATTGTTCGTGTTTTTCCCACGTTGTTCTGTTGACTAATGAATTCATATAGTAATGGCATCACTCTTTGCAAATAAAAAACAAAAATAGACTCTTCCTGAATTTGTCCCTTGTTAGGGTTTCCCACTGCATTCCTAATCAAGTCCAGAATGGCAAAGTCAAAGTTCAGACTGAATAAATCAAGAGCTAGGCCTTTGTTTTATTTTTTTTTACTTTGTTAATTTGTTTAGGGGGACTCACCTTGGTGAAGGAGCGATCTGAAAACTTGTTATATGCATTGATCACACGCGTTGCTAATAATTACGGGGTGTACCTGTAAAAGTCCAACACGAATCAATGAATACACTGCACACACCTGCATTGAGTTTTCTTTTTGTGGATTTTCCCCTTGAAAGGTAATTTAATTAAATGCAAATGGGGGAAATAATAATTTATTTATAGTTGGTAAAAATGGCTTCTTAATGCTACACACACACACACGGGCACACGGCACAAACTATTACAGAAACCGGTTGGCTTTATATAAATAATATATAAAATATATATTTTTTTCTTTCTCTCTTTTTATAAATTTTTTTATTAATTTTTTTTTTGCGCGGGCACAAAGCGGGTGCGATAATATCCGAATAACAATAGAGCGGGGGAGAGGAGAACAAACCGAAAACAGAAAACTAAAAAACTAATGAAAAGTTAAGAAATCGACGAAGAAAGAGAGAGTGCTTCATCCCCCCCTCAGGCAGACAGGGACAGGGCTATATGGCGCGTGGGAGCAGAGGCGAGTGCGAGCGGGAAGCGCGATCGTGTGGCGCTTTAATATGACGTCGTTTTCTTCTAGGGAATTCCGGGCTTTATGCTTATGCGATCATCGTCGCTTTAGCTTTTTTGTTTGTGTTTTTGGCGCGGCGGTTTTGTTAAGTTTTTGGGTAATTTGTTTTCGCGCTCTCTCCCTCTCGCGCTTTCCGGCCGTTTTGCAGTTGTTTTTTAAATGGTTTTTTCTTTCTTTCTTATTTGTTGGTAATGCCCGCGATGTCTCCTGGTTAAATTGTCGATGTGCCGTGTAATCTAATCGGTAAATGCTCGTTTTTAATCGAAATTATCAATACGTGCTGCCATAATAAAGGTACGCGAGTTGTTGGTACTCTTTGCACCAATCAAGTGAAACTCTTCGAGGTCTCAATTGAATTTATTCGTTTTTATGAGCTCTTTTACTTTTTATTTTTACTTTTTTTTATCTACAAAACAGTGCCCGTGCACAGGTTTTTTGTGGTATTTCAACCTGATCCACAGGGAGGAGAGTGCCAGAGAGCAGAGTGAGCTTTGAGCACGACGGTAGGGTAAATAAAAAAGGTAGAAAAACAGGTAAAAAACGATACCCAAACACGCACAACCGATCTCGACGCCAGCGAGTTGAAGACTAACGGAGAAGATTAAACACGAACAGCGTAAGAAATGGCGAGGCAAGCTAAACTTTCAATACCGTAGATGTGGCGCTATAGAAAATACCGCAAAAATGGCCCGAAGCTTTCGCGGAGTATGGCGGCTCAGAAGAGCGGAAGATACGATAAGAGGAAGAGCTTCGCGGCTTCTGTTTCTTCCAGCTGAGCGCGTCTGTGCTGAGTCACGTAAGCGCGCCACAAACGGGATCGCTAAAGCAACAAGTTTTCCATTAAATCGTACCCCCCACAAGATCTAGATTCTAGGGCTACCCGCTAAGCGAATTCCTCGGAATCGAAAGTATGGCCATGAGGCGCAATACATGTAAAATTATTTGATGCTTTCGGGAATTTGCTAAAGTATTAATTTTAATCAGAGATAAAATTTTAAGCTGAGTAACAAGTTTTCCAGCAAGTCGTGCTAGCACGTGATCTAGAATCTTGATTCTAGATTTTAGCTTAGCGGATTCATCAGAACCGAGTTTAGTGCATGAGGATTCGTAATTGTTAAGCGATCTAAAAGCTCTTAAAGTATTATTAGCGAACTGAATTTTTCATAGAATTATGAATTTTTTAAATATTTTTGTAGATATGGGGTAGGCCATTTGCTTATGATATAATAACATATGATACATATGACAAAATAAAATAATACCTTTAAAAAACTGATGAAAAGCTATTGGATCGTGGTCCCACAAAAGCAAAGATAAAATCTAACGGATGTAAAACAATAAGCGAGTATTGTGCATTAGCATTAAAGATTACACTTTATTCTGGAAATAATAATGTGTAGGAATTTTTAAAAAAGTTTTGGAAATTATACATTTTTGTACATAAGCTAATATGCATTCCCAAAGAAGCTAATATTTTCTTCCACTGCCTTAAGTTGTGACTCATCCTTTGGCGCGAGCGCCAACTCGGAAAAGCTTTTAGCTTTTGTGAATGAAAATGCACGAAGCACAGTGCTTGCCACCCCAGTTTTCCTCCCACTAGTTTAAGGCCTTGAATCAGCGTACGATTCCTGGAAAAAGGATATTATCCTGCGCCGGCATTTGTTGTGGCATTAATTTCCACTGTCAGAGGGTCCCAAAGAGTCATGACTCACAGGTCTCCGTGTTCAGCATTCCGGGGCAGCGGAGCAGCTTTCACTTTCCGGGCGGACGAACTCTGACATTCGAGATGCCAATTTCCACGGAATTTGATAATTTGCTGATTCATTCTAATAGAGGGGGCTCAATTCTTGCATGTAACAAATATATTGAATAGTAAATTAACATGCATACGTAGTTAGTCATAAGATAAGGATTGTATTTGTTTGAATATAATAATTTTTCAGCTTTTCTAAATCTTATCATCTACAAATTCAACTATCGTTGGGAATTTCCAGTATTCATTAAATCAAAACTGAAATTTAATAGGAATACTAAAACACAGCGTAGGCTGCTGACAGCTTGAAAGATAGGGCGTAAAGATTTTGATTATCTCTTCCTTGTATATTCAATACAAGGAGTCATTGGCCCGTCGATTGAGAACCGAAACCCCCCCAAACCATATCTTGTCATGAAATAACAAAATTTCCCACATTAAATTCTTACCAAAACTGGCAATATCGCATAACGTTATCAGCAATTATACTCGTCCTAGCACGAAAGCAATGAAAGAGTCTGCAAATGGCAGAAATTCCCCCATGTGTACTACACATGAGGTAAGTCCAAATAAATAGGAATTATGTCAAATGTTTATATTGAAATTCCACAACAATCCTAAAGGGAATATAAAGTGGTGGTATCAAGTAGGACCTAAGCCAAGTCACAATGTCTTGATAGCACGAACGAAAGGAAACACCAAACACACTCGGTTAATGGAGTCCAGACATCGATCAAACAACGGTGGAGGAACTCCCGCTCTCGCGTAATCCATTGACCAATTGCAGAGGGTTTTCCACCAAAATCACGCGATATTTGTCCAGTCGCAGAGTGGCAATTTATAATGGGGATGGGTGGGACGCCGCATTATAAGCTGACACGTGCTGGGGGAGTCGGTTTTTGTGTACTCTAAGCTATACGACATTATTGATTTTTCCGGTTGTCGGGCTTTCGCCTTGGCGATTTAAACTCTTTGAACTTCCTGCGACACGTGTCCTTGACAGCGGGAGGGCAACTAACCCTACAATGTTGGCCCTAACCGTTCAATGTGAAGGTGAATGCAGCGATTCCCCAGGAGCGTACTATACTTTATAAATTCTCCTAAATTTAGTTAAATTCCTATATATTTGCTTAAAATAATACCTATGCTATTGGTAAACAATTATACTTTTTTAAAATTCTCTATGAAATACAAACCCCTTTTTGCTGAACCCCGCCTTTGTTGTTGGATCCTTGTAATAGTTTTAGTCTTAAGAGAAACGTAGACTTTCAATTACCTTTAAATGGTTCCTAGAAATCTGCATAATTAAAATCAATGACAATCGTAAAAACAATGCAGCTGACCCACGGATATTTCCAATTGTTTTCAAGAATTGGATCCTTAGATTTACCCCCAATATTTTATTTTTCGCAAATAAAATTCAATCAATTACAATCTGTACTATGTTGCATTTTTGTTGCATTTTTTAAGGCTTACCCAAGTCTAAGATTTATATACTTAAAGAGTACTTCTTACTTACATATATCGACCGGAAAATCCTTGAGACCTCAAGGCTCGGGTTGAGTTAGCGCCGTATGCGTGCAATTCGCTAGTTAACCCCCGATGACCTTGGCCGATTCCGGCGCATTTCTTGTGAAATAATCAAGACTAAGGCCTGAAAGACTTACGGCGCAGTAGCGTGGGAAACAAGTGAATAAAGTGTTTAAAAACGAATTCAGGGTGTCTTTGAAAAAAACTTCAGATTCCAATCAATTCTCATCTTGTTTAGAAATTCAGTAAGGAATGTAAGGAAATTATAATTATTTTTTTTTTAACACGCAAATCACACACCAAAAATTGTAGTTTAGTTTTTGAAAAACGAAATTAAAATAGGACAAAAGATCCACTTTTTGAATGAACTAGTTACAATGGAAAGCGAGAGGAATGTGAATTCAGATATGCAGTATCAATGTCAGTGCCATAGCCTTGTCGATGCTCCGGAGCAGCAGTTGGAGCTACCAAAACCTGCAGACTGGACCCAGCCATCCCAGCGTCGGACCTTGACAAGCATGAGTGTCTTCACCACCATGATGCTTCACGCCTGGCGGCAAAGGCGAGAAGAAGTTCAGCAACTGCAAAATATCCTTAGTGAGCTGCAATCACGAGTAAGTTTTCCTTGTTTTTTCTCCTGATTTTTTTCTCCAAATTCATTATCTTATAGTCCATGAAGAGCAAGAACAGATTGCATGTTTGCGACACATTGATACGAGTCGAACGAAAGCGGAACAAAGAGTTGCAATTGCAATTGAATGAATCCACTATGAGCTTGGGTCAAATGCGCTCCTCATGTGAAACACTGACCTCCACTGTCCACAACCTCACCAACGACAGGATACAACTCCGGGAAGATCTAGACCAGAAGTATAAGGAGGTGGGTAGCTATTGAATAAATATGTCATTAAATAATATATGTTTTCCTGGCAGTACGATGCGCTCGAAGAGCTTTCGGAGCAGAACAAAAAGCAGCTATTCGGGGCCTTGGTGGAGCAGAGAAAATTGCATCAGGAGCTATGCAGTCACCAGCGGATGGCACAGAGCCTGAAAAGCGAGAACGAGCAGCTAATCTCCGAGGTGGTGATGTTGGAGGGCAGGGAGGCCAAGTTGAAGAAGATGGAGGATCAGTACCGAACGGATATAGCCCGCAAGGATGATTTGATCAAAAGCATGAGCGAGGAGATAGCATCCTACGCGCAAAAAAATCAGATGCTTCAGGAGTGAGTGCTATGTTCCGGTATCGTTTAGGTTTCCCTATTAATTTTACGTCTTTTTCCATTTAAGAGTGTCCCGCGAGCTGGAAGAATTTCGTGAAAATAATAAAAATATGGATGCTCAGATTAAGGAGCTTCTGGAGAAGATTAAAGGGCTGGAAAGCAAACTCCAAGAACTTTCTGTAACCAGTGTTGTTAGCGCGCCGGCCTTGCCAACGGTCGCTCAGGAAAATGCCTTGCCAATGGTCGCTCAGGAAGATGCCTTGCCAATGGTCGCTCAGGCAGATAACCAGTTGCTCCGTAGCCATAATAGCAAATACTGGCTCTGCTTCAGACGCCTATCCAATAGGGTGTTTTGTATTTTCTGGGCTTTCATGATGCCCATATGGCCAGTTTCTGATCATCCTTTATTGTAGTTTGTGGCAGGACACATACTCACGTTTGTACATTAAAGAAAAAGCAATAACGCCGAGATGCATTTTTTTAATCAAGCTAAGCCTACTAAATTTAGGTGTATGATTTCTAAAATATAACATTCCACGAATGCAATTTTATAAACAAATTTAAATTTTGGTGTATCTCGACAAAAAAAAAATAAAATTAAAATATAATAAAAGGTGCAATAGAAAAATGTATTTAATATTAAACTAAAGTCCGATTTTCTTTAAACTGGCTTTGTACTTTGTACTTTGCATATATTGATTGGCTCTTATTTCTCCCTGTAAAATCATAAATAAAATATTTCTTGAAATTAAGGTATTTATATTGCTAATCATATTAGAGTTGGTTTTTCTATTTGCCATAAAAAAAAAAAACATAATCGTAGCATTTAAATCATTTCAGACTGGGCAATAATTTCTCTTTGTTTTTGTATTTGTTTGATTTTGTATTAAGCGTCATAAAAAATATATAAATAATTAGTATACTGATTAGATTAGGATTTCATTAAAAGTTATAAATATAAACAAGTGTGGCAACGGACTTTTAATAAATTTAGTATGTTAAACTATTCCAAAGTACCTATAATTTACACAAACAATTGATACTAATTTATATGTTGCAAAGAGCAAAATAATGAGAAAACATTTGAAATATGTAGTAGGTCAGAAAATTTTATATAGTACAAAGTTCATAGTTCTGAGGAATGATTAATATAAAATAAATACAGTAATAAATTAATATAAATATGTAGTTCAATAGTGAAATAAAAATAATTTTGAATGGCAAAAGAATGGGCAAATTGCTCGGCAATGCCACGCACATGGAAGTGTTCTGAACAGCAAATATATTACGAAAATCCGAAGCTAAGCTACAAAGTTACTTAACCAAGAAATTTTGAAAATGGCTGACTCGGGCGACTGTCGTCGGCTTCGGCGCCGGCACCGACGCCCGTCCCCGCCCAGTACGGGTCCGGTCGTGGGTAGAACGAGCTACCCGGACCGGAGGCCGTAGTTGGGCGGAGGGGGTGGGGGAGACCGGAGCACAACCGTGCGTCTGCCGCCGGAGGACCCGTCGTCCCCGGCGGAGGCAGCGGAAAGCCAGACCGAGCAATGTCGCCGCAGCAATGCCAGGCAGAATTACTGGGAAACAAAGGTGTGACGGAGGGTCGGCACTGAGCAGATCTGATAAACAGATGGGCTATCTATATATCGATCGATGCACAGAACAATCACAGAATACACTTCCGAGGTACAAGCACTGTGATGTCGTATATATATTGACCAGGCGCCGAAAGAGCGGTTGGGAATTATAAGCAAGAGCGGAGAGAGAGAGGGTGGTTTCTCTCTTGCAACTCTCTTGCACTTGAAATGCTTAAAAAAATGTTTAAAATATTTGAAAAAAATGTTTAAAATATTTAAAAAAATTATTTAAGAAAAATTGAAATTGTAAAAAAATGCAAATGTGAAGAAAAAATAAATATTTAAATTTGCAGTGGTTTTAATTTTCTTTCGGTCTTAGTGGGAATCGAACCGGCGTTGTTTTCGCTCAAGTTTTGTAGCATTCAGCAATTGTCAGAAGGCCATATGTGGCGGAGTATTTTTTTAAATTGAGCTAACAAATTGACAATTAAAAATATTAATATTAACACCATTATAATTATATTGACAATATCATGAGGGGTCTTTATTTTTCTAAAAAATCGAAATAAAAATAAAACAAAAAGTCACAGCGCACCGAGACAAACTCAAGATCTTTAGAGCAGGTTTCTTTTAATGCCGTTCTTTTCAAAACAAACTAAAATAAATAATCATGTTTAAAAGTATATTTATTTCACTTCTCCCAATTTTTACTTTGCAAAAATGAACACTTTAAGGGGCCTCACCAGTGTGCCTGCTGGAAATTCCATCAATATTCGGGGATTTATAAAAAAACAGTGCTATGTAGAATATTTTTAAAAAAAACAGGGTATATTTTTCCATTTTTGGTCATAAAATTGTATAAAGCTCCCGCCGTCGTCTGACGATTCCACTATATATTGGCTATATCTTCAAAAGTTTTTGAAATTTTCACTTGAAATTTTTAAGGAACATTTTTGAATAGTTATAGGATTGAATTCTATAAAAAAAATCGATTTTTTGAAAGTGTCACACTGGTAAGGCTCCTTAAACACTTCTCCCAACCACTCCCAAAATAAAAAGCCGACTGTTCACACATATTTTCTAATTTCTTTATTTTCACATATCTTGCAATAAGTATTTTGTATAATTAATATTCTCGGGCTATCCCTTGCACACTCTGTTGCACTTCTCATATGTCCTCAGATACCACATGCAAAGTTAATGCAGTTTGCCGGCAATTTATCATAAAACTTACATTAAATATCCCTCGAATCCTTAAATTGCTTTTACATTTACAATCTGCATTCCTAATATTTCTGTTGGCCTTTACTCTTCTGTTAAATAGAAAACTATTTGCTTTAGTTTCAATTCTGTATCGGTTTTCCTCAGCGGTTATCAATGGTCTCTAATTGAAGTATCCTCCTCTCGAGGTATTTTATATATGTAAATGATTTATGTACTCGTAGTATGCATATTGGCTATCAATATTTTGGCTTTCTGGGCGAATGATCGATCGATGTAAGAGTTCAATTTCTCGGACTGTTTTTTCTTTTTCTTTTTTTTGGACACGAAACTTAAAGTGCGTTGAGTTTCATTTGTTATTTCATTTGTTATTGGTTCAAGTGAGTTGCGTAAATAGACTTTCTTTGTATTTTTGTTCGTTCGCAAAAAGGGACGGTAAAAATTACAATAAAATCATTTTGAAATATGTATGCAATTTGTTTGTTTGTTCGATATTACCTACTAACGTTCTCATATGTATATAAATATATTTACAATTGATTAAAGTGGTTCATATTCTTCCGTCTTCTTGTTGTTTTAGTGTCTTGTTTCATAAATAACTTCAATAGGCAACTCGCTTCGTTTGTGAGTTTTTTTGTGAACGCATGTGAATGGACGTTGTGACTCAGTGTGTGATTATGTTTATTAAATATAAATTCAATTTAATGGCTCGGTAATTTACACAATATACGATTTTGTATAAAAATTTCATGTAGTAAGTATATCGATCTCTTCCGATTGACGACAACAACGAAAAGGCTACGAGAACCCAAAAAAGAAGCAACAAAGTTTTGGGTTGTTGGACTAATAATAAAATACTCGACTACAGAAAGTGCTCTGACTGTTGTCCCTACATTTCGTGTTCAATTTTAGCTACGATAATAATATCTATTTAAACTTTAACGTTTGTCTTGCTATTTGTATGTTGGTTAAGCTGCTGGATAATCACCATAGTTATTTATCTCTTGACTAAACAATGTATCGTTTTAAAGGCTTTTTGTTGCTGTGAAAATAAAATGGGTTCAGCAACGTCTTAAATTATATGAAATTAAAACAAAATCTCTGCTAGTCGCTTGTAATTTGTGTGCTGTGTTTCAATTTATTAATACAATTAAATAATGCACAAATTATAATTAATGCTAAATAAACCACAAAAAACTACGTTTTTTCCTTTTCATTGCAAATAATAATTATTTTCCTACAATTTCATCGTTTTATTTTGGCGACCAAATGTCGCATAATAAATACAAAATCATCTTCACATAGAATCGTCTTTGAGACGTAGCCATTTGCTACAAAATAGTTCTCATTATTATACATTTGTCAGCCAGTTTAGCTGGTACCACTTCATGACCCTTCTGGAAATACTCTCGGCTGTTGGGCAGGCCAGTTAATACAATAGTTATAGTATATAATTCAGCTTCCAATATCAATATCGTTTGTTCAACACATCAACTTAATTATCATTCTAGTTTGTCAATTGTTTCTTTCATTTTTGTCGCTTGCGCACAGCGTGGTTGATAACAAAAATCAAATATGCATAGCGAAATGTAACAAAACCGAAATCAGACCAAACTAATTGTCATACAATACATTTTACGTAATCTACGTACATAGAAAAATACAATTCGTTACGTTATGGTTTGCATCTTTCAGCTTTTTCCATTTGTTTCTCTCGTGTTTAATTAAATTAATTGGACGTTTAAGTAACTAACCGTTTAATAACCGTTCTCTTCTCATGTCTAACGCAAAACCTTCGTCTAACTAAACTTTCAATAAATACAATACAAACAAATATAGTAGTAATATATAGATAGTAGTTGGATAAAGCATATAGGAGTTTTGTGGCTTCGTTCGCATCGCACTCCTCCTCCGCTGGGTCCTCCAACGCATTTACAACTTAAGCAAAGTATAAACCAAAGCCAAAAGCTTACGCTGCACGCTGATCTTATGTTAGAAGGGATTCGCGTTGCTGCTCGCTGGATTCCTGCTCGAGGGGCGGGTGCTGAACGAGGATTTGCCGCTGGTTCCCCGCTGGGCGGGCATTGGCCTGCGGGCGTGGCGCATTTCGCTGGAGATTGGGTAAGAATAAAGCTTGTTAGTCAAGGATGTTCACAGGTTGGTTATCACAAAGATCGATCGGAGTTACAAAGGAATAACAACGCAGAGAACTCTACTATTTTAATCGTCATAATTTAATTAATCAGCGCACAGCAATTTAAATGGTTAGGCGGATTCCAGCAGCAGGTTAGCAGGCGGGCGGCATGCATGCAACACGTTCTCTGCCACAAGCAGAAATGCTTACCAATTGCTGGACTCTCGGGGGAGATTCAAGGATAAAACATGGGTATGGATGAGTAACTACAAATGTGTATAGGGATTTGGTGCGTGGAGGGGATGTATGGAGTTTGCTGCTGACTGCTTTAACGACCCAAGTGCACCCACCGATCCATTTCCATCTCCTCGAGACGCTGGGTGAGGGCCAACTTCTGCTGGACGGCCAAGCGCAGCAGCTGGTTGAGGGTCTTCTTCTCCTCCTCGGCAGCCTCCAACTGGCGGTTGAGATCATCCACCTGGGTCACATACTCCTCGCAGCGAGCGGCGAACATGGCACGCAGGCCTGCAAAAGCATAAAACAATTAATAACATACAAAAGACTAGTGATGCTTGGGGATTTACTCGAGAAGGTGGCCGCATCCTCTTTGAGGCTACGCAGCTCATTACGCAGCTTGGACATGGTGTCGTTGACATAGATCTTCTCGTTCTCGTACTTGGACTTGAGATTGGTGAGGGCCACCTCGGCGGTTTGCTTGTTCGATTTGAGCACGTTGCGCAGGGTTCCAATCTGCTCGCGCTTCACGGACAGCAGGCTCTTCAGCTTGACGATCTGCTCCTGCAGCTCCTCCATCTCCTCGGTGTTGACCTTCTCCAGAGCTACGCAATAAAAGCAAGTTACAAGGAGGTTTTAATTGCTTGCTTGACATTGGACTTACCATCACCACCCTCGGAGCGCACTTTGTGCTTGTTCATGTCGATGGTATGCTCGACAGCGGTCTTCAAATGCTTGATCTGATCGCTGACAGTGTCCACATACTTCTTGATTTCCACGGAGTCGGCCAGACCCTGAAGATCCTGAATGATCTGCGGCTTGGCAATAAACACATCCGATTTGAACTGCGACTGGATGGCAGTCAGGGAGTCGTTCTCGAAACTGAAAGCACAAATTGTTAATGTTGAAACCTCTGCAGTTCGTCAGCTTGTTGACCAGACCAACCTCATGTCATCGCTCTTGTGATCCAGCAAGACACGCGTGGGCGTCTCACCGTTCACGGTGCAGACCAGGTGATACAGCTGGGCCAGATCGTCGCTGAGAGCAACCAGAGTGCTTCGGGCGGAGCCTAGACTTTGGCCAGCGTTCTGGGAGATGTGCGTCAGAGTCTGCACATCGCTCTGCAGGTCCAGGGACTTTTGCTCCGTGGAGAGAAGCTTGTTCTTCAGGTTGGTCACCTCGTTGCGCAACGTGGTGGTGGCGTCCGTGTAGTTGAGACCCTTCTGCAGCTCGGCAATGTCAGTCTTAAGGCCGTCGATCTCCTTGGCGGAGAGCGTGAACCAGTTGGCGTATTGCGAGATGAGACCCCTCAGCTGCTGCTCCAGTTCGTCCTTCTTTTGGTCGTTCGCCTCCTTGCCCTGCTCCTTGACGTCGATCTGTTTCTTCAGATGCACCAGAGCGTCCACATGGGCGGCCAAGAGCGCCAGGCGGGACATAAAGTTCTGCAACTCGTTTTGTGACTTGTCCAGGCTCGTCTGCGCGTCCCGCAAATTGGCCGTCAGATGGGTCTTCTCGCTCTCCATGCTCTCCAGCTGCTTCTCCAGTTTCTTCAGCTCGTTCAGGTGGATCTCGGAGAACAAGTCGCACTTGGTGCCGTCGGGTGACTTGAGTTCGGTGGTCAGGTCGGCCTCCAGGCGCTTCAGTGCCAGGTTATCCTCCTCGCCGTCGGAGTTGTTGCTGGCATTGTCCTCCATGTTGTTGCGGATGCTGTAGGCCAGGTTGCTGATGTGATACATAGACTCGCGGTTTAGGTGACTATCCAGCTCCTTTTTCAGAGCATACTTTGCTTCGCGTTCACCCTGGAAGAGGGGTATTGTATAGTAATTCATTTCCTTTGCTAATGTTTAGGGTCAATTCTTACCTGCAGGGCCTCCAGAGCCTCCTCCATTTGCTTCTCGGCAATCTTTTTGAGGTTCGCCAGCTCATCGACCTGTTGATTTAGGAGCTCAACCTCCTCGGTGAGACGGCGGATCTCATGTTTGGCACCTTCAAACTCAACCTGAAACACAAGCAAGCCACCGCTTTAGGGATGCTGACACTTGAAAACCCATATTAAAACTCACCTGCGAGCTGCGCAGATTGGAGACCTGCTTCTGCAGGGATATGTTCTCCTCCTCAAGCTCCGAGTACTCACTGAGCATACGCGTCTCGCGGAATTTGAGATCCTTCAGCTCGGACTTCAAGCGCACCCGCTCGGCCTCGCTGTCGCTCTTGTCCCGCCCGAAATCGGAGTTCTCCTGCAGCATCCTGTCCCGCTCGTTGCGCACCCTTTCCAGCTCATGGCGCAGCTGTTTGATTTCGTTCTCCAGATCAAAGATCTGCAGATTGAGGGACGTCTCCCGAGCAGCCGATTCGTTGAGCAGGGCATCCTCCTGCTCGATGCCCGTCTTGTTGGTCACCTTCTGTGATGTCTGGAACTTGGTCAGCGCCTGCAAGGGGATATAAAAATCATTTAGTGGCAGGCAAAGTAATCATAAAAGTTTCCTGCCTGCCCACCGAATGCCTGCCATTTTATTGCAGTCATTTGCATGTCCCACCAGAGCACCACAAATGGGCGGAGCAAGTCTGGCCTGCATTTGCAAGGGGCGTTGGTCACTGGGGAGTACATTTTTCTGCCTTTCGCTGCTGATTTTCTCCCCCGCCCTTCACGGGCTTTCAGTTTTTTATTAAATATTTTATCAGAGTTGTTTGGGCCTTACAAATACTCTCCTTGCATTGTATTTTTGCGCTACTTGATCGCTCTACGGAACCTGAAAGTATCACCTCCCCAATTTACTCCCTGCCAAGATATTTAATTTAATTATTTAACCACATACAACCCTAGCCGTGGGGCATATGAAACGGAGCAGGGTTAACAATTATTACACAGAATCCTCTGTAATTATTTATTCCCACTGCAGATACTTGCCCACCCCAAAGGGGGCGATGCATCTGGGCTGTGGCCGTTGGAGATTCCGTGCTCGCTGACCGGCAATTATTGGATTTTGTTAATTGCGACGACGGCCAGTGCATTAAAGACGCCCGAGAGCACATAAAGGTTAAAGGACACACCCAGGATAAAAAGCGCTGGCCGGGAAAGGTAAACACGAATATGAAATGTTTATGGGGGCTCTGGCCAAGCCCTTAACTGGGCGCTGGAGACCACGTCCACGTCCATATCCACATCCACATCCTCTAAAGGAAGGAAGGGGCTTGGAGTTTGGGTTAGGGTTAAGGTGCGGGTGGTTAAATATACCTATGAAATGTGTGTGTGGGCTTGCGAGGCATAATCCTGTGGCGGCTTTAATTGAAATCTCAACCCCTAACGGCCGCTTGTCTGGCATATTTTGAATGCGAGGGCCATTTGGAGTACGTGCTTCACAAGTTCCCCACCAACATCATTATCCCCATAAAAACTGTTCCCAAACAAAAATCTCAAGTGGTATAACCACGATTCAAGGATTTGCCAGAGAAAAACAAGCCAAAGGCAAAGCCGAAACAGAAAACTACATCAAGTTGTGTGGGCGAAAACTTTCTTTTGACGATTCTCCTCTAAATGCCATGTAATTAGCCACTGAGTCTCCGTCCTCAAACCTTCAGAGCCTCCTCCGTCGAGCTCTTCCCTGGCCAACACTCTTTTCAACCCCAGCTTTTCTTTTGGCCCTATAATTATTGCCGTGCGCCGGTCTTGTTGGTTTAGCAATCTCAATTTGACAACCACCTTCCCCTCACCCATTCACCCATTCAACCCACTTTAAGCCAAGTGCATTTCGTTAATTAGTGTAATCCGACGAGGAGCTCGAAAAAGGGGCGAAGGGTGTGGTGCTGTTCTAGGGAGAGAGAATGCAAACAAAGAGCCGTGGGGGCCTCGGATGGAATTTCAGCTGTCACACATTCCTGCAGTTGAATTGCAAGGCGCCTCTTAAATAAGAGCCAAATAGACAAAAAGGTTCTGGCCCGCCAATGTGCAGGAGGAGGAAAAGCAAGTGCAAGATAATCATCAGACAAAGGTTGTGTTGCGAGGGCGGATTTTTAAAGCATTCCCGCGCCCTGAGAGATTAGCCATCTGCTCAGAGATCTTCAAGCACCAGCACAGGCATGGAAATATTTTCCCCAGTGCGGTTAGGCAATGAAATCTTTTGTTTCAATCAATATGTCATAACTTGGAGATAAGAACATACTGACAAATTGCTATGGTGGGCAGAGATAAGAAAATTTTCATTAAATTTCTTAGCAAAATGTCTATAAACTGCCCACACATTTTGGTAACAGTGCAATCCGGATTGCGGCGCCATCCACCAGCAGGCAACAGGCCGCAAACAAATGGCGGCATAAACTTTATGCAAATTAGAAAAGATTTTTAATTAACTCGAGCAAATATTAACACAGTTCAGAGGGCCAGACAAGAGCCCAGCAGACACACTATAGTTGGGTTGCCATAGGCCAGACACTGGGTCGCAGTCATTCCATTCCGCCCCTCTCTTCACAGTTCTTCACCTTCCCCAGGCCGCCGCACTTTGTATCTGCTGGATTGGTTCAGCATTTTGCTGTGTTTGTGATTAGAATGCGAGAGAAATTCAGTGTAAACGGCCCAAATAGATGCGCGTCAGTGCACCGAGAATAATGATGTGTAAACTCAAAAACATAACCTACCTATAAGCATAGAAATGAAGTTTCATACAATAACCAGTCAAAATATTAACTAGAAGCACCTGGTACTCTATCAATATATTAATACAATCTTCTGCAATCGTGAACACAACTTTTTCATAATACCGATTGTGTGATCTATAATCTCAACATAAGCTACCCTATAAGCCTAGAAATATGATGAAGTTTCATAGAGTAACCAGTCAAAATATTAACTAGAAGTACCTGGTACTCAATCAAAATATTATTTTACTCTTCTGCAATATTGATTACAATCTTTTCGTTATATTGCTGTGCTTAGAAAATGTCTTGAATGAAGAATATATTTTTGCAATTTATTGAAATTTTTTCTTGTGCATGGGAGTGATTCGATTGTGCGGGGAATCCCTGGACCGGCAGAAGCAGCAGCTGTTGCCGTCAGCATGCGGGACGACTGCAATGAAACTCCTCCTGTCCGGGTGCACTAAAAATAGAGCAGATTGCCCACATTATGACGACGATGAGCAGATTTTTGGAGCACACTGTGTATTCGGGGAAGAGCACTTAGGTGGCAAACCAACAACGTAACCATCATAAACACCAAGAACACCAAAAACAACAGGAACGGAAAATGGGAGACTATAACAATTTCCTCCTGGTCAGGGAAGTGGATGCTTTCGGGCGGCTGGGTTAACTTTGTAGGGTGGTTGTTGGGTGGTTTGGAACGTCAGCCTACACCCCAATGCTGATAAAGTATGCCATGAATGACTGAACAGATTGTGCGGGGCGCTACCACGCCCAGTTCGTTAACTGCGGTGTGACGTCTCTGCTCGCCAGCTTCACTCTCCTGGAACGCATGAAATTTAAATGCGAAAAGCAGTCTGCAGATGCAACAATAACCGCATACATAAAGGGAAATTACGGCCAAATGTGTCTCTAATAAAATACACTAATAAAGGTAACATTTCCTATTCCTAAATTAACTCTTGAAATAAGTAGGAAAAAAGCAAACCTCATCAGAAATGGTATCACACGACAGCATTTGCTGACAGCGTTTCTAGGCGTTTATACGGACAGACGGACAGATTTACGGACATGGCAATGCAATTTTGAATTTCTTTCCAGTGCAACCTAGGCGTAGGCTGCCAACAATTTTTAACCCACACAGAGGGAATGGAAAATGGGGGAAATGGAAATGGAAAATGGGAGAACGAGGCATTTGTGGTCGTCCATGTCAATGCACGAGCTTGACACTCGCTCTCTCTCTCTGAATTTGAAATGTCGCCAAAAAAACGACAAAAGAAACTGCGACCAGAACTGCACCCGGAAAATGCGAAAATGTGTGCCTCCGCTGTGTGTGTTGACGTTGCGGAAATTTTTCACCATGGAAGCTGACACAAAAGAACTCAAATTACGCTCTTAACGAAATGGGAATCCATGAAATACGCCAACTGCACACAGGTCGGTCTTTGCTAAAAAAGAAAGCCAAAGAATACCCTTTGCATTTCGCAGTAAAAGGATGTCGTTGGTAATCCTCTTCCACTTAACCACACCCGTGAGTGTGCTTCCAAAGAATGTAAATATTAAGAGCTTTTTGTGGTTCAAACGCGAGTTTGGTGCCCAATAAAGAATGTATCCTTACATAGGTATCTCCAAATTCAGCGTCATTAAATATTCTGCATCCATTTAAAAGGGTTTTCGCACTTTGTACAAAAAACTAAAGAGATGCAAAGGGATAAGCCTGGCACAATAACATTCTCAAGCAGCGCAGGAATTGCGAAATGGAAATCCTTGAAAGCACGGAACTATAAAAAAGGAAGCATAATAACCATTCCATCCTGCTGCGAGTCCTGCTGCGAATGCCTGTCTGCTTGGATTGGTTGGGATGGGTTGCATAATGCAGTGTGCATATCCTGGGCAAATATCTCGAGCGCATTTAACAGCCAATAGTCGTGCAGTGCAATGTATGATACGACTATCTCTTGCCACCACATTCCCCGGAACGTGATGATGATGATGATAATGGCGAGCAAGATTTGGCCAAGTTCCAATCCAACGCCAATTGGCCTCTGCAGTGGGTCCGCAAAAGTTTACCCCAAATAAATTGCACCATCATTATGCAGGACAATCGCAGGACCTCGCTGGAAGAATGCAATTGTCACACAACGAACATCCTTGCCCAGATTTTTCCTCATCATCGTCACAGGTCCTGTGCACTTTACATTTTCATTGCTTGCAATTCATTGCAACGGCCTCTGGGGAAGGGGAGAGCTTCAGTGTCGGCGGGAAATACAACACTTTTTTCCCACTCATTTCCTCTTCTGGCACAGCCATGGCACTGGCACTGGCACTGGCTCTGACTCTGGCAGGGGCTCTGGCTTTGCGGAAACATGTTTTGTCAGGGCTCAAGCGCCACATTTAACCCTTGGCACCCGCAGACCTTAATCCACCCACCGCCCAACCATTGTGGCGCTGTTGCCTGCAGTTGTTGCTCCTGTCTGGGAGTTGTTGCTGCTGCTGCCAGTTTGATTGCCGTAGAATTGCAATTTGCGCCAAAAGAACAGAACATCAGTGTCAAATCATTATAATTTTTATCCCTTTTTTTGCTCGTTTTATCCTTCCTCCTGCTGCTGCTGCTGTCGCATCCTGTGAGCGGCATCTTTTATTCTAATTGTAATCGTCTGGCTTGGATTTGGAAAGGATCAACATTTGGCTGCAATCACAGGCCCATAAATTGGAGGGAATTGCTGAGTTTAAGCCAAGTGTTGGGCAATTAGTTTAGTGCTGTATTACGACTATCGAGTGGCAAACAAAAGGGTTACTTAACTGCAAGTTATCTAATCACTTTGTAACAAGTGAGAACGATTATAGTTAAGAATGTCTCGACTATAAATACCCGGTTCTCAGTTTCTACCTGTATATAAGAAGTGTGCGACATGTTTCTATGGGAGGAAGTGAGCGTAACCGGCTGATTTTTGCAATACAGATAGATATTGGCTGTATCAATGTACTATTCAAATTTAGTGCTTCTAGATTAAAAATTGTGGACGCCACAGAATTTCCGCGATCATTCGGACAGACGGACATGGCTAGATAGACTCGTGGATCCAGAAATATATACTTTATGGGCTTACATACATTCCTACAAATTCAATACAGCCTTGTAATTTTAAGGAACCTTGTATAAAAACGATTGAGAATGCCCTGGAACTTCTGGTTCAGTAATATTGCACTTATAATGATTTATTAATGTGACTTTGGGTTTACACATTTTTGAAAGTTTTTCCAACAGCCACCGGCAATGGCAAATAATCTCATTAATTATGAAATTTGTGGTAAAACTTTTGGGGGGTTGAACAGTAACAAAGTGTGTCGGGCGCCCACATGGAAAAGCAATCTACGCAGGACACGGGAATGCTTGCACCGGACGGAATGTCCTTGGTGCTGGCACGATGTGTGCCATAAAATATGGCCATCACGAACATGGGGACAATACAGGACATCGCATACACATGTCGCTGCACTGCGTCCGTCGTTCGTTTTATGGCTCTTGTTTCGGGGCCTTTTAATTGCCGCAGTTACAATCGCCCAAACAACAACGTGTTTCCTTCCATTTCCCCGCCAATTTTGTTGCACTAACTCTGATTCAGCTAACTGAATAAATTGCCAAATGTGTCTGACAGCTCCTCCCCCGAAATAACGTCCTGAAAACTGGTAAATATTTGTTTTGTGGTCCTGCAGTTGCCAATTTGCAGTCACAATGGTGGCATTGCAATTAGCACTAACAGAACTACGGGTTTTCCCAAAAATTCGGGGATTGCATTTGATTTAACTAATTTAACTTTCTGGATAGTTTCCGGGATGCCTTTGATTTTCATTTAATTCTAAACCAGTTTCAGGCTTTTTGTCAAATAACTGCAATCTAAAAATTGCATTTTCTACCGAGTTACTTCATAGTAACTGCCGTGGAGTGTACGGACTGATAACAAAAATTCAAATCGTGATGGAGAGAGCTGTGAAAACTAATAAAACAAAGAAACAAGACCTTATACCATGATCACGATATTATTTTTATTATCTAATGGCTAGTTACTTCTAAAATTACATAGTTACTTCATAGTAACTGCCGTGGAGTGTATGGACCGATTAAACAAATTCAAATCAGGTGTAAATACTAATTAAACAAACCAATAACAATTTTTTAGTGTCTAATTATTTCTAAAATGACATAGTTACCTCAAGGCACACTTGCAACAGTTATACATTTTAAATTTCAATTTATTGCTTGCCCCAAGGCCTACGCATAACCTAAATTCTATTACATTAAGAGTGCAGCAAGTTAGAAAATTAAGAGTGCCAGTGGCACTTTGTAAAATATTCGATTATTTTAGTAAGCTAATTTTGCAAGATAGCCTCCGGAGACGGAAGCCCAGCTCCCTTTTCCACTGATTTATGTCACTTCGTGGTCGGGGGGTCGCCCACGGCTGATATCTTGATTACAAGTGGAAATATGTCCCTCCCGGATGCCGGCTTTTCCCCTTTTTTGCAATTTTTCCGCCACGCCTGCCCACTTTTTGCACTGTTTGCACAGAAAATGCCCGCAGTGACGTCGTCGTTGTCGTCGTCGTCGTCGTCGACATTGCGAAAATTTTTAATTTTAAGCATCCATTAAATATGGTGCAGAGTGTGTGTGTGGGTGTGTGGGCGAAATGAATGGTGGGGGGTGGTTGTGTGTTCTGTGTTCTCGTAAAAGTTCAGTTGAGTTCAAATCCAACAAGCTGGAAACTATCAAGCGGGGGACAAGTGCGAGCCACGGCCCCACCTGTCGGACAATTAATTGGCAAGCTTTTTTTTGAAGCGCATAGAAACGCATGAACCTATATAGTACTCACTTGGTACTTGGTACATTTTTGTTGTAAAAGGTGTTTTATTTCGTGAATGTATTGCAAGCGCAGGTGTTAATGCCCCCGCCCATTACGTTGTACTCTAGATCTTTGAACTTTTATGTATTATGAAATGTTCAGCCATAACCGGCACACGTTCATAAATCGTTAATGAGCTGAGATATAAGAGGTTGGTGCCTATTGATTACGGGGCAGTAAAGCAGTGAAGGACCCAACCCACTGTATTGGCTAATTTTAGCTTTTACCCTTCTCGGGAATCGACCTAAACTAACTTTTGTCCTAGCAGGCGCTTTAATTAACATTATAACAAAGAAAGGGGACTTTTCAAAGGGCCCAACCCAATAAAAATGAAAACAGAAACGTAACCGAACGAGAAATGATAATAGACGGCAGAATGATTATTGTTTGTTTCCCCCATTTGATTTCCACAGACCGGCCGGGTGGGGAAAGAAAAAAGGACAAAACTTTTCCCTTTCAGCTGGCGAGCCTCTGAAATCCACAGCCGGTGGAAATTCCAGCGGAAATGCCAAGCGATGGTGACGACTAATTGACGGGCAGGGGGAGGGAAATATGCAGGTAAAAAACAGGCATATGCCGGGCAGGCAGGGGGAGGATTATGGCGCTAGAGGTTGAAAACTGCACAATGAAATGGCAAAAAGCAGCCGGCCAGTCTTTTAAGCTGAAACTATTGTTTCCTCGAAAGCCCGGAACAAATTGAGCTTGATCGGCTGGGGTGGTGGACTTGGCCATAAAAAGCAAAACAAGTGCGGAATGTCGGGGGATCGCAAATAAAAAAGTGTTCACTGAGGCGACTACAGAACCGCAAGCTCCGATTAGCGGACAAGAACATTAGAACTATTTTTCATTCAAATTGCGGCAACGAAAGGTGTTCCACCATATGCGATATGACTTCTATAGCCTGCACAATATATTAGTACTTCTTGCTATTTATTTTTATGACTTGAAACAAGACAAAGGCAAAAAATTGGCTTGCAAATAGAAACCCCTAAAGATGTCTGTTTTTGAAGACGTTTTTGTTAACCAATTTAACCTACAAGGTGAAGAAAACCAAGTTAGGCTTGTCAGTTGCATTTCCCAACAACCTTTTCAACTAAAAATGTATTTTTAGGTGTTTTTTCCAGAAAATGATTCGGACTTGCCATATAATCGGAATTTTTACGAGCTTCTTTATAGGAAAGTCCACAGCATACAACAATTTATGACCTAAAATAATGATCAGCGAGTTAATCGCAATTATTTCCGCTAGATCAAGCTAGGTCGCGTAATTATTAAGCTAACTTGTGTACCAATTTTGTTCCCTGACAACCTTTTTGATTTTATTTATTGTTTTTCCCCAGATATACAGATGTTACAAAAGATTGGTCATCCATTTATAGAAATATAATAAAAATATATGGGAAATTTCCAATATTTCTAAGCCCTACAGGTAGCTCTACTGTTAAAGAAGGTAACACAGCACTTGACCATATGGCCAGCCACAAAGATCATTTTAGTACCAAAAAATATCTATCAAAAGTATTGCCATATTTTTGGTATATTTACTAGTCTGCCCTACAGGAAGCTCTACTGTATGTATAGAGCCATGGTAGGGAACACAGCACGTGACCATATGGTCAGCTCTGAGCCGCTATGATCGGCGAGTTGATCGCAATTATTTCTGGTAGACCAAGCGCCAGACACTCACTAACTCGGTCGAGAGAAACCGCCAAGAGAACCGAACTGGGAGGCGGATGGAGAGGAGCACGGAGCACTACTACCTGGCCAACAGGTGAGCGAGTTAATTTGCCAGCAAGACAAATTGACGGCGATTGTGGAAAGGTTTTCTTTGTCCGCGCATTTCACAGGTGACTGTTGTGGGCTCGCAGCTCGTTGGGCGAGCAGATAAGCGACTGCTTAGAAACAGATCGCCGAGCGATTCCATTACAGTAGAGATTGCCTACAAGGGGCCTTGGTAAAACTTCTACTACTACCAACTCTTTTAGCTTCATTTTCTCTACGGAATTGTAGATTACCTCGTTTGTAGGCCGTCAGTTTCATCGACACAATTCCAACTGGAACTTATATGGTTATAATTTCTATCGAAACCTAATTAGAACATTTTTGCAATGGGTGTCCACACTTTCCAAGGAAAGTGGCGTTTCATATAACTCTGGCATTGTTCTTAAATAAAGATATTAATAAGGTAAACTAAAGAAAAGAACTTATCCTGTTCCAAAGATTATATACCATAGATTTATTATTGTAACCTTAATCTGTTTGTATACACATAAATGGAAGGGTTAAGCCCTCAAATTCCAAGAGCTATCTAATAAGAGACAATAGCTCTGAATAAGAGAATAATAGTTTTTCTTTTTTGCTGTTTCCAATACCAACAATTATAGAAGAATATTTGAAGTTTTTAACTAAAACATTCATTGAAACATAACTATGAATAACTGCAACTAGCGGAAAATTAAAATTTATCAGTTATAACCCCTTTTTAGCTCTCAAATTCCATTGCATGAAACAAGACTAATATGGGAGTTTATAGCTCTCAACTTAGTAAAGAACCATAGAAATTTTGACTCTTTGGATCCCTGAATAATCCTCATACTTGAAGTAAACTTTGTAGCCCCCAACCCAGCTTAGATCTAATAGTTTTTACCCCCGAAAATTGTATCGTAAGGAAACAAGACTAATATGGGAGTTTTTAGCTCTCAAGTTTGGAAGCCGCCGTAGTAATTTTGACTGTTTGGAGCCCCGAGTAATACCTATACTCATATTCAACTATTAAGGGACTTTGTAGCCCCCAACCAAGCTTAGATCTAATAGTTTTTACCCCCTATGGGACTAACAAGGAAACAAGACTAATATGGGAGTTTATAGCTCTCAAGACCCATAGGAATTTAGAGTGATTGAAAGCCCGAGTAATACCAATACTATTGGTAAACTATGAAGGGACTTTGTAGCCCCCAAATGGCATCACTTACCTCCTGGGTGATGTCCAGTTCGTGGCGTGTGTTGTCGTAGAGCGTCTCCAGCTCCTCGCACTTGAGCTGCAGGGCGGACTTCTCCTCCAGGAGGGACAGGCCGTACTGGGCGGACTGGGCGCTGGCGGAGGAGACCTGGTCCAGTTCGCGGGTCAGTCGCTCGACCTCCATGCGGAGGTCCTGCACGGTCTTCTCCTCCTCGCCGGACATGATGACAGAGGCTGGGCGATGGGTATGGTGCAGGTGAGGTGAAGATGATGATGGATCACCTCGCTCGTCCGCGGGGAGCGGGGGGGGTTTCGGGTAGGGTGTGGTGTGGTGGGCGGTGGGTGGACGGTGTGGCACCCTGTGGGCGTGGCAGTTGCTGCTTTTTAGGGATTTTCTTTGAACAGTTTATTGCAGTTTTCCGGGCGGAGTCTTAGGGTTTTCCTTGTGTTTTCCTTTTTTTGGAGGGAAATCGATAAGGTTGTTGTTTTTTTTCGTTGTATTTCTCTTTCGTCTTTTTCTTCGCCACGACAAGTGTCCCGTTAGCCGCGAGCTTTTTTATTAATTAATTATTTTGCACGCCCGCCCAGCGGCGCCTTAAAAAACAATTGCCTTAAAAAACGAAGGAAAAAAAAGCAAGAAAATCATAAAAAATTCCAAAACCAAAATTTCGGCCGATTTTTTGTTGCTTTTTTCCGCTCAAATCAAAGAAACAAATGACATCACACTTTCCCCTCAAGCGGATAAATATCCATTGTTTATTGTTTTTCGCATTGTTTTTTAAACAAATTCAACGGCCAGTGGATCGCGTTGGTTGCCCGATTTACGTATTTGCGTTGCACAAGAGACGGAAAGTTGCAGTTTGTTGGGAAAGTTGAGTTTTTTACAAGCAAGGGAAAAACAAAAACGCTTTTTTCTCATCCGCACTCACGTCCGCCTCTCTCTGCGAAAAAACCTCAAATGTGCATGACCGACCTGGTGACGCGGTCAGGTAGCGACTTTCGCGGTGGCCGCCCGTGTAAATGGGATGTTCAATGCCATCAGTTGGTCAGTGTCCGCTCTGTTAGCGTGCAAGGAATCGCTGTTAGTGCGCACCAAGTCTCTGTTGGGACATATGCGGCGCTCTCTGGGTTGTGCCGGAATGCGGTGGGCCGTGAGTGGGAGTGGGACGGCAGGACAGGCCATCTCAGCAACTTGTGAAGGAATGCGATGCAAGTGACGGCTCCATCGGATGGGCTCCAAGTACCATCTCTAGTCAGGTTTCAGTTGGTTGTTATTAAAGTTATTAAAGTTTTATTAAATAAAAATCTATATAATGACAAAAACAACCGAGATTTAAGTCACAACATCGCTTTCGAATGCAGTTTCATTAATTTTGCATCCCAACTGGTCGAATCTGAAATTGGTTTTTGTGAGTTTGACAGGTCTCGATATTTGGCTGCAAGCGCATGTAGATTTCATATTCCCAGCTTGGAAATTTTTGCCAAAATCATTACAATAATTTTATTTCCGAAACTAAAGTGCTAATTTGTTAACGTTTGCAGCCAAGCTTGTATCTGCGTATGCGGTAACGTCAGTAAGCCGTTAATCATAAGGTTTATTTAGGGTTTATTAATTTTTTTACCTTTTTGAAAATAATTATATTTAAAAATTCTAGTATATTTAACATTTAAACGATGGAAATATTTGATAACTTAAGCAAGACTAATTATAATGATTCAATAAAGTATAATACGAAACTTTGGTAACCTATTATGTGAGTCGAGATTTTGACAGGTCTCGATATTTGGCTGCAAACGCATGTAGATTTCATATTCCCAGCTTTGAAATTTTTGCCAAAATCATTACAAAACTTTTATTTTCGAAATAAAATCCTTTATTTCTTTGCAGTTGCAGGCGAGATTGTATATTTGTATGCGGCAACATCTGTAAGTAGTTAATCATACGTTTATTTAAGGATTATTTATATATTGCTTATTTAAAAAATTTAAACTTCAAAATTGTAGTGTATTTAACATTTAAACGCTGGAATTATTCAATAACTTAAGCAAGACTAATTTTAATAATTTAATACGCATTTAAAAATAGTTAAATGTTGCTACTAGGTTATTGCTTCAAGCACCTCAATATCTATTAAACATCTACATAAAGAAAACAAGTCGTCACTAAAAATAGCAGCACCCAAAAAATTAGAGGGTTATCTTGCAAGAACCCACGAAATCTAGTTTTCCGAAAATAACTCATGATTAATATTATAGGTAGAAATTGTGCCGGATCATTGTGACCTATCGATAGCTACCGATAGCAGGCCTGGTCACTCTGCGCCCTTTGACAGCCAGCACACACACTCACACTTGCTTACCGCCCGGAATCACATTCGGTCGGCAATAAAAAAATAAAAAGTAGGAATAGCATACGAAAGTATCTGGAATTGAGAGCAACCATGCCGGACGCAGTACAACAGAGCTTCGTGCGCAGCTTCATCGACTACCTGAAGAAGCAGCTGGACCTCATGTCGCCGGACCAGTGCGAGAGCATCGAGGTGGCCATCCAGTGCCTGCAGGCGGCCTTTGACGTGGGCGAGGATGTGGAGCCGGAGACCGCCTCCGTCGCTGGCTCCGCCCCCGCCGCCGGCCCCCAGGATGCCGCTGCCACGCCCACAGCCGGCGGCCAGGCCGCGGGAGAGGCGTCGGGCAGCGCGGTGGCCCCGAAAAACATCGACATGTTCGAGCTCTTCCAATCGCTGTACATTGAGCGCAATCCCGAGTCCCTGGCCCTGGCGGATTCGATCAAAAACGAGGGCAACCGCCTGATGAAGGATTGCAAGTACAACGAGGCCCTGCTGCAGTACAACCGGGCCATCGCCTTCGATCCCAAGAATCCCATCTTCTACTGCAACCGTGCGGCGGCCCACATCCGTTTGGGCGACAACGATCGCGCCGTCACCGATTGCAAGTCCGCCCTGGTGTACAACAACAACTACAGCAAGGCCTATTGCCGCCTGGGCGTTGCCTACTCGAACATGGGCAAGTTTGCGGAGGCGGAGCAGGCCTACAGCAAGGCCATCGAACTGGAGCCGGACAATGCGGACTATCGCAACAATCTGGAGGTTGCCCGGAACGCCAGGAACCAGCCGCCGCAGCTGTCGCATCTCACCGATGGCCTCAACGCCATGCTGGCCAATCCGACCGTCAGGAATCTGTTTAGCAGCGCCGAAATCGATCTGGAGCAATTGCAATCGATGACCCAGAATCCGATGGTGATGAATACCATTGGGCAGCTCTTCTCCAACATGGGCAATCAGGGGGGCCCGGGAGGCGGAGCCCCTGGAGCGGCTCCCCAGATTCCGGCCATGCCGAACGATATGCTGCAGCTGTTCCAGAGCTTTGCCAGCCAGCTGGTGGGCGCCCAGCCGCAGGGCGGTGCCCCGAATCCCAATCACGGACAGCAGCCGGGCAACCAGCAGCCCCCTCCGGGCATCTAGTGGGCGGAATTCTTGATTTCTGAGCTGGCTTAATGTATGATTACTGTATTTTTAATGTTTAAAAGGCTTCTATTACATACACACACACATAAATATATATTTTTATTAATGGTAATAAATATATACAACAAGAGACAGCAGAGAGTGCCCTAGGTTACGTGGCCTGCGCGTGGGGGCGAGCATTTCATTGCACAAATGGCAAGTATAGTACGTGGCTCGCAAGTATAGTACGGTTGCATAATCGCGACTATGTGGCGGGGTTTCCGAGGGCCAGTTCATAATTCGTCGACAATTTCCCCATAAAGTATCGGGCCGAGGAATCTTTAAAAAAGGTTATGGCTAGGCTTCGTAGGGATATGATCCAAGTCTATATGAACTTTGATACTACGCAGTTTTTCAGGAGATTGAGTAGGAAACTTTTCTATAAATATTTAATTGGTTGAAATTTCTATAATTTATTTGAACATCTATTTGAACCTTGATACTAAACAATTTTTACTAGAGAGTGTTTAGGAAATGTCCTTTATTATACAAATTGAATTTGTTGGCATTTCTATAATTTAATAAAGTTACGACTAGGGATCATGAGGATATGATCCGATTCTATTTGAACTTTGAAACTAAACAATTTTTCAGGAGATTGCTTAGGATATAATCTTTTCCAAAAAAATTTATATGGTTGACATTTCTCTAATTTAATATTAATTTTTCTTGTTAAAATATATGTTCAATACCATCCATTTTTTAATGCAGTCAATAAATTGATATTCATAATTTCTTGTTGTATTCCTTGTTGAAAAAAATATGTATATGATACCTTCCATTTGCCGAAACTATATTTATATGTTCGAGAAAGAAAGTCTTAAAAATCTATTTTAACTTTATAAAGCCCTAGGTTCTTGGGCATGCAGCTATCACAAAACATTAATTATGTAAATTTTTCTAGAAATTGCAAAATCAAAATGTCCTAAAGGTATTACAATTCCATAATTTTGTTACAAATTATTTATAGGACACTATCTATATTCCAATACTATGGTTACATAAGTTTTTAAAGATATATTTGCGAACTAAATATTAATTTGTATAGGTTTAACTTAAATATATAGCAAACGGTTTTTAAGTTTCTTAATTTCAAGAGATTGGGCCATAATGCACCCCCAAACATAAACCCTAGAAACACAAGTATGTTTTGTAAGGTCCTTTTACAAATCCTTTTTATTTATATTGATTATATTGATGATTTTCAATAATATTGATATTTAGCTTGTAAAATATAAATGATGCTTTGAACAAACATAAAAACGTTAGCAATAGTTTAATAATAAAGATAGAAAACAGCATAACTATATAGCAACAAAATCTCTGCACTTTTTTAAATAGCAAGCAATTTGAATTTCTAAATAAATTGTAATACAATTGGCTAAAATTTTACCAAAACCTAAACCAAAGAGGATCCTCTTTGCTTAAACCCAACTTACAAACTCAAGCATGCATCAGACCATCTTCCAAGTTCTTTTAAGAATCATTATTCATGCGGTTTTCTCTGTGGAAAGAGGTTTGGGATGCAATTTGTGTTGAAATACAAAATTTCATAAATTTTGTCAAGAATTTGTTTATTTTTTACCATCCGCAAACACTTTAAAACGAAATTTTTATAAATTTCGGCCCATAACCTTCCCCCGATAATAAACCACCAGATAAAAACACATTTTTGGTTATTTAATGTCGGTTTTATTGAATATGTATGCTGTTGGATATTGCATTTTAAGATTTTTCATTTCTACGGGTACAATTCTTGTTCGATTACATGTTAAATAAAAACTAAGCAAGAGTGGTTAAAGAGACGGGCTTGAATAGTAGAAATAAAAATCTGTTGACAGAGCTGTTGTCAAGCTTTAACTCAGAGTTTGCATTGGAAACAAATTCGTTCAACTTGTTTTTGTTACAAAGTATACAATAATATTTAAATTCAATCAAGGTGCTTGATTTAATTAAAGAAAAGAAGGCGACAACGGGGCCCCGTTTAGTGTAAAGTGAGTTGGGGCCGTAAGTGTTGTACACGCACAAAACAATGTAAATGTTTTGCGATTGAAAAGCATTCTGAGTTTGTATGATTGAAAAATATTGCAACTTGATTTCTTGATTAATGAGAGGATGCGGCGCTGAAATAAACGAAAGAGGAGACAATTAATGTTAAAGAACATACTCACCCGAATATTAAGTAGTTGCATTGATGCCATCAAGAGGTATTGAAGATTATTCTGGACTAAGTAGAAATACTTTAATCTCGTTTGTTTGGATGTTTTTTTTTGTGGTGGTTTATTTTAGGGACTAGGACAGGGGGGGATCCTTAAGCGAAGTATTGACGGCAACTGCTTCTGTGTGCTTGTTTCTTTGATGCGTTATCTAGGCTTAGTATTTGTTGTAACGACGATTTTTAAAGCCGCCGCGCTGTCTCGCCCGATTGTTGTTGCCAAAGTTCTGGTTGACCTTGTTCGAGTATTTGCCGGAGGGCGGCGAGTAGAACTTTTGCTCGTTCGAGGGCCGCGCCTTCTTCTCCGACCCCTGATCCTTGTCCTTGCCATTAGCGGCGGTCTTGTCCCCAAACGTGATGGGAACATGGCGCTTGCCAAGCTTCGATTGCTGTCGTAATGTCCCAACATTAGTTCTACAAATTTAATTTAAAATAGGTGGAAATTCTTACAGCTTTTGGCACAATCCAGGACAGGACAATCTCGTGTTTGAATATTGGCGGCGAGTGGAAGAGATCGCGTATCAAGATATTTATGTTTGAAGTGGTCTTCAACGCCGTCTGCTTTAGTTGATTCTCTTCCGACTTTAGCTCCTCCGCCGTCTTGCCCTTCAGGGCCTCCTCCAACTTTTTAATATACCTGACAAATAAAATTATATCGAATTAATTATATACGTTGGGCAGAGCCTATATGGTTAACTCACCCCTGTGTCCCCCTGGCTAGATACTGCAATCTAGCACGAAAGTCTTTCAACTTATCGGCGTCTTCGACGAAACTTAAACTACTTGGGTGCTTCTTGCCCAGCGTGTGCAGGGCGTACAGTAAGCACTCGGCGTGCGAGAACTGAAATGATGGCGGAGTGTCCCCCAGGTCCTCATCGCTTAGCTTTGGCAACGGCATATACTCCTGCAATGTGCAGATAACTTGTGTTATCTTGGCAATAAATCTCAAAGGTAAACTGCACCCACCAGTAATACATTGTAGATCGCATTGATGCGCTCGCTGGCGTTCTCCAGTGATTCGGTGTAGGTTATCATCTCGGCAAATACCTTGAGCAGTCGCAGTTGGATCTGATCTTGCGAGACTGCAGTGGCAATCATGTTCCAGGTCTTGATGGGCAGCAGTTTGTCGCAAACATGAGCCACAAAGGCCGTCGAATTTATGGTTTTCTACGGATTAACAAGAGATAAGGTTTACTTTTGCCCATGGTTTTGGAATATTTGCAATTTATACCGAGAAATAGGGGGCTGCTGCTGTGGCGCACTGTATGAAACGCTCGACAACTTCGTCGTCCACGGCTATAATGTCTGTGTCGGTGTTGTTCAACTCTGCCTGTTCGGTGGCCAATTTGACGAGCTCTGCGTGCCCGGTGATGGTGTTGCCCAGCTTGGTGGCCCCCAGAATAGTCATGCACAGGTGGAACTCGTCGGCGGTCACATCCTGCAGCGCCTTCTTGATCTCATCCACGATGTAGTCCTCAATCTCCTTTGTAATGATGGTGGGACCCATGGTTAGCAGCTTTGTGGCAATAAACTTGAAGCAGCGCTCCCGAGTCGGCTCATCGCCGGTTGTGATTTGCTGGAACAGCCCGCTGACGGCGCTCTTTGTGTCCAGCTTGATGACGCTCAGCAGCGAGTTGTTCACCTGCTGCAGCTCAGTAGCATCGTCGAGGACGAGCAGCTGGGCCAGTGTGTCGCCCACACGGGCGGTGGCCTCTGGGTTGCCCTGACAGAGCTTGGGCAGATCCTTGATGGCCTGGCGGCGAATCTAAGAAAGACACGAGATATAGGGGTCAATCCAACCGGTAATTTATGGTTCATCCAGAACCGGTTCAATCACTAAATTAACCTTTTGGAATAAACATAAATTCGTATTCATGATAACCAAGATTCCTAAAAAAAACAAGTTTAATTTGTTGGAATAATGATACTAATACTGATACTCAATGTATATTCTTGATGTATCTGTTATAGTCTCCAAAATCATAGGGACAGAAAAACGGAGGTACATACGGACATAAATACTTGTGAACTCGCTTTATAAACCCGCCAAATCTTTTGGATTCTTTGGATTAAGTGTAGAGTATGTATTAGTATACATTTCTATACAAAATGATATCAGACGACTCTGAAAATAAGGGCTTGTAAGAATTCTTACGTACATAGGGACATCATTTTAAATCCCCAGACCATTAAAGGGATTTCCTGGGTTACATTTATATCAAAATTTGTGTGGAAATGTTTTTGTGGACCAAGAAGATAGGGTATCCTAATATTCATGCGGACATACGGACATGAATTTATGTACTTAGCTATTAATGCTGATTAAGAATCGGATCTTTAAGCTACCCGAGACTTTAGAAAGCATTTAAAACTAGAAATTTTGATACGAACTGATATCACCCGAATCTGAAGATTAGATATTTAATCGTTCATACGGACATAACTTTATGGACTAGGCTATTGATGCTGATCATGAATTGGGTAAGGGTAAGGGATTCGTTTAAATTTGATTATCTATATGATATTTAGAAATACAAACACAGGCTGTTATCATACTGGGCGTGTTAGGTACTGGTCGCTCTTTTTCTACCAAAATCTATCGAAATAATCGCCGAAATGGGCTCTTCTGCTGGTTGCATCTTTGCACAAATCGACATGAGGATCAGGGAAACTAAATTGTGTGAACTGGAATCACCCGAATCTAAAGATCGGATTTCCGGACAAGATTTTAAGGACTAGACGTGCAGCATCAATAGCTAATAGCACGCTGCGGGTGTTAAGTGGTTATCTCTTCTCTAAAAACCTATCAAAACGACAGCTCCCCTCGAAAACCTATCGAAAAATTGATCCCCCCAAAAGTCTATCGAAAGAATCGCCGAAATGGGTGCAAAACGCGGCGGACAACACTCACCTGCGTGTCGTCATCTTCGCACAAGTCGAACTGAGCGTCGATGGCGGTGTCGGCGAGGTCCGGGAAGTGCTTGAAGAAGTTGCCGATGAACTGCGAGGCCAGGCGCTTCTCCTTCGAGGATCCCTTCACCGCCTTCAGGATCTCCTTGTACTCGTCCACGTGCTGCGTGCAAAAGGGAAACAAAAACATGTCAGTCTCTTTGCTGAGTGCACCCACACACGGTTTTTTTTCTTGTCCGCTTCCGTCACTCTTTCCGGGGTCCCGTTGCTCGGGTTGCCTTGGCAATGGCGCTTTTTTTTACCTCTGATATTTTGTCGCCCGCCTCGGAGAGGATCTCGTAGCACTTGTACAGTCGCTCTATGTTGTCCATCTTTGAACGTTTTGTCTTTTCGTTCAGTCACGATACACAATTTTATTTTGCCCGATTTTTCGTTTATTTTCTGCCTGCGAGCGTTCCGGTTTTTCACTGCCAACAAAATGGAGTGCTCTAGTAGGACCACACGGGGGTTGTCACAAAATTTCCTAATGATGAAATTGGCATTAAGTGTGACCAGAGCTAAACAAATTCATGAACAAGTTCATGCGTTGCCAGTTCATGAAGTGAACTGAACCGCATAAGAGATTTCTGGGAATAAGTTAATAAAATAAAATTTATATATTTTTAAATATTGATTTAATAAACTTAATTTTATTTTTCCGTTTTTTTCCTTGCCAACTGCAAAATTATTGGTGTTGCAAAATCATAAAACCACTGAAGCAACAATTAACAAGGAAGAACGATCATAATTCGATTTTCTTGACTATAAATACCAGATTTTTAAAAAATAACTTCAGCTGAATCTCATAAAAAAACGAAAATACTACCTCTTTAAATTTAGGTAGAAGTCGGACGAGATACTATTTCCTAACAAGAAAAAAAATTCACAATTTTAGCTTTTCTAGTGTACAGCCCAGTTTTGGATTATTTCATAAGCGATTTGTTAAAACTTTTATTGAACCTACCCCTAAATAAATATATACACACTTGTTTTGCTATTTAAAATAGCTATCTAGACCATGTATTCATTGTTATATTGCTGTACTGCTGTACTCATTGATATATTAATTATCAGGCAGCATTACAATGACAAGTAAACCAAATATTTATACATTTAAACATACAAATGGTATTTATTTAAGTGGTTAAATATGTATCTCTAAAGCGTACGTCGCTCCGTCGTAATGCAGGATTAAAATACACCTATGGAATGGCCTTCAGGGCCTGCTCGAAGTACTCCACCATCATGGGATAGACCTCGTCGTACTGCTGGATGTTCTTGCGCCGCGCCGTGTCCCGGTAGCGCTGCAGGGCGCCCGAGATCAGCTCCAGCTTCTCCCTCTCGGCCGTGTGCCCGTCCAGCCACTCGATCAACCGCTCATTGGACCAATTGGCCGTGGTGTGCGGCGATTGGAGATCGGGGCCGGCGTGACCGAAGAGGATCAGGAGGACCAGGTAGCTGGGCACCAGCGAGTCCTCCCCCACGGTCTGGCCCACCAGCTCGCGGGGCGTCTGGACGATCAGCAGGGACATGGCCCGCAGCAGGCGCGAAGGTTTCCCCAGCTCGGCGAGATTGGGGCAGAGCGGTTTTAATGCCTGCTCCATGTGCTGGCAGTCCTGCTTCAGGCGCTGCCTGCCCGCCGCACTCAATGGACGCAGGATGCTGATGTTGTGCAGGAAGAGGTCGATGCAGCGCTTGGCCAACTCGTGCCCGCACTTGGTGGTCATCTGTTTGTCATCGAAGAGCGCAATGTGATGCGACCAAGAGCGATGGATGAATTCCTGGGGAAAAGCAAGGGCTACAAAACGGAAACTTAGGCCAAATCTAATGTACGGCACACCTGCAGCTCCTTCATGTACATCGAGGCACCCGTGGTGGACAACCGCTCCGAGTTCAAGCCCGGCTCGCGGTGCATGCTCAGTATGATGATACTGATCGTGGTTATAATCGATTCCATGATCTGTTGCAGAATGGTGCCAATCAGCAGATCCGCCTGATCGAGGGACCGGGAAATGGTGTCCTTGGCCGAGCCGGGAGTCTTTTCAAACTGCACCTGGAGATCGCCTAGCATGCGACGCACGGAATCCTTGTAGTAGTAGAGCACATTGGCCAGCTGCGTGTTCTGCTGCTGCTGCAGATTGGGCAGATCGACCACCTGCTTGGAGTCGGCGCCCAGCTTGATTTGGGCCTCCAGCTTGATGCACAATTCCTTGCCGCAGGACACAAAGACATTCGCTATGGAGTTTGTCAATCGGGAATCGATTAGAGCCGCACTCAGCTCGGTGGATGCCACACGAATGAAGTTGTCCACTGTCTCGTTGCCGGGCAAATCCACGCCCGCCAGACAGGCCTTCAGATTGGCGGCACATTTGGCCACATAGCCCACTTCCAGGGGCGCGAATAGTTCGTTGTCAAACTGGAATTCCCCATTCAAACGCTGCTCCAGCCCGCGGGCGGACGTCAGCAGCTTGGACAGGCCCTCCTGCAGCGATATCGTCACGTGCTGGGCGCACTCGTCAAAGGATTTGCGCAGCAGCTGCTGCACTTTCTGCCAGAAGCGATGCTGGATATACTGATCCGAGGACTCGGATGTATAGCCGAACTGGTTGATCTGCTCGAGCGCGGTTTTCAGTAGCTTTATCTGGCTGCAGGTCTCGTAGAGTTCGTCGTAGAGCAGCCAGTGCAGCGATTTCCAGAACTTGGCGCGAAAATTCTGGGTTGTGGTCAGTTGGGGTGTCTTTCCCGGACCCCGAGCAGGCGCCGGCTTGCTCACACTGTGCGCGGGCGATTTGCTCAGCACGGAGATGTCGTTGCCGGCAAAGCACTCCTTCAGCGATTGCTCCATGTCCGCAATGAAGGTGGCCAGCAGGTTGTCCAGCGACTTCTCCAGCGTATTGAAGTTCATGAAGATCTGTGTGGGCAGGAGAGTTTAAAGGGAATCCTATTTTGGGTGTCTCTAGGCAAACCTTCAAGGCGTTGACCACTTGGTTCTGGTTGCGCTCCTGCAGACCCGTCACCAACTGCATTTGCGTGAGATTCCGGATCTTCTGGCCGGAGCTGATCACATAGGCCCGCTCCTGCTGCACGAACTCGATGTCCTTGAGGTCCTGGTCCTCGATCAGCTGGCCCAGCTCGAAGTGCAGCTCCGCCTGCCGCAGCACATCCTTGGTGGCCTTCAGCTTGGCCGTGAGCGTCAGCAGCGTGCCCGCGGAGCGTAGGAGGTGACTGACATCGTGGAGGCGTCCCAGGACCTGCGTCTGGTTCTCCACCTGCTGGTACTGGGCGTCCATGTGGGCCTTGAGCCGGTGCCCCGTCTCCCGCACCCGCTGCACATCCTCGGCAAGGGAATTGAGGGCCGCATCGAATCGGCCCGCATGCGTGGCCTGCTGGAGCAGGGCCCCGTGCTTGTCGCGCACCTGCTGGTGCAGCTCCTCGGTGGTGTGCTGCAGCTGCTTGGACAGTTCCTGGATCTGCTGGCCGATGGTCAGGTGCGACATGGAGGCCGTGAAGTCGCTGTCATCGGTGGTGGGAGCCTCTGGGGGCTTTGTCACGCCCGCATCGCCGGTCACCATGGTGCAGGATGCTTCTATCTATGAGAATAATGTTATATTTTTTATTGTTTCCCTTGAATTTCAATTAAATTAGTCGGGTTTTCTCACACAAGCAATTTGTTTTCCACGCAATCAACAGCGGTTTTTGGTGATGTGACACAACAATCGGGGAGCCGCAAATTAATCGATTATGCTCCCCCTCAGAAAAGTTACCATCAACAAAAAATAAGATAAGAAATAAAAAAAAATAAGAAATATCAAACTTTTTTGTAAATTACCTAACTTGTTTTCTTAATTGTATATTTCCAATATAAAATAATTAACCCCAGCGAGAGCCCAATTTGAGGGGACTTAACTTGTCTTCCCATACAATTTAATTCTCACTTTAGATAGCAACAGTGCTTATAATTTAATTTGTATATTAAAAAGCATACCTATCAATAAAGTGTAATTGACAATGTTCCTTGCGTTATTCTCTCAGTGTAGAATCTTTGATAGTCTCCAACGCGTATATCGAATGTTATCGATACGCCCTGGATGGCTTCTTGGGGCTCCTCACCCAGCTGATTTTGTTTTGTAAAAATACTTGTGGATCCCGAGAACTCTTTTGTTGATTTTATTGTTTACGGAGTTCGGCCTCCACATATATTTTGTTCTCCATGTCGGACGACATCAAGAAGTACTTCAACGGCCTGCTGAACAAGTGAGCAGCCTCCTTAAGGAAAATATCAAGAAAATGAGCAATGATGAGTTATTTGCATTTTTCTGCTTATTTTCTTATCCAGGGTCAGCGGCCTGCATGTGATCCAGATAACGGACCGTGACGGGGTGCCACTGCTGCGGGTCAGCCAGGAGAAGAACGTGGACTTCTCCCTGATGCCCTCGTTCATTCCCACATTCACAACCGCCTGCGACCAGGCCAGCAAACTGGGTCTGGGCCGCAACAAGACCATCATATCGATGTACTCCAACTACCAGGTGGTGCAGATGAACAAGCTGCCGCTGATCCTCACCTTCGTCGGCTCGGAGAACTGCAACACGGGCCACATCCTGGCCCTGGAGCACCAGGTGGATGGCTATCTCGAGGACATCAAGCAGGCCGTTAACGAGGCATAGAAACTAGTCAAACATTTACCATGTAAAATATCCTACTTTATATTATATCCACTACCTTTTTTAAACCCCTCTGGGTTGTTTTTTCCTCACTGAATGTTTTGTCAAAGTTTTGGAGTGGTTTATGCAATTTTTTGGTGATAAACTGGCCCATCTAGTTTAAAAAACATCAAGCAGTTTTTTAAGAATTTATAGAACCTATAAATTGTATAGTAAAACATAAATGATGTTGCAGTACGAAGAGATGATAACATCAAGCAAGCTTTCAAGGGGTTATAGAACCTAGAAATTGTATATCCATTGTACTTTTAAATGTCTCCGGGTTGCCTTTGCCTCATAGAATGTTTTATCAAATGATTCATCCACTCTTCCTGCACAAAAAAAGGTTGTTTATAAAAATATTCAATGATAAACATTCTTACCTAGATAAAAAACATAAAGCAGGCTGTAAGGGGTAATATATACTTGAAATTCTCTATCCATGTACTTTTAATATGTCTCCGGGTTGACTTTTCCTCACAGAATGTTTTATCAAATGGGGCATCCCCTTTCCCTTAAAAATGGTTTGAGAATGGTTTACATTTTTTTATGATAAACACACTCACCTAGAATAAAAACCATCAAACAGGTTGTAGAGTATAATTATTCCATAAATTATACTTATTAAACGCCTTCCGGTTGCTTTCCCCCCGTTTATTCAAAACGAAAGTGCTTTGTAAATGCAATCCAATGGATTAATTTACTATAATTTCAACATCAAACTATACTCATATATACTCCATACACTTTCGTTACAAAAAAGACAATTTTGGAATGGTCTATGAAATTATTTTATGAAAAATCTCTTAAGAAAACGCATTCAAAAACATCCTTGTGCTCATCTAGTGTTTTTTTTTGATTTTTTACAAATACTAGGTGTGTTTACACTTTATTCAGATTGAAACATCTTTTACTTTTTGCTTAAATGCATATACATTGAATTTGCTATTTTTTTCATGATAATGTTGCTTCCGTCTGCCGTGTCAGCTTGGGAATGATCTCGACAAAATAATGTTCTCTGTTTACAGCTAAAATCCGATCCCACCTCCGATCCTCGATGACATTTTCAGAGTTCGTCGTGCTGGCTCTCGACCTCGGCCTGGAAAGCTTCGCTGTCGCAGGCGGCCGGGGTCTCGAACTCGAAGTAATATTCACAGCGATTCGGTTCGCTGACGGCAGTGATTTTCGGCTCCACGGCGCACTTGATATTGATCACGGCCGATCGGTTGGGGCCATTCCAGCAGGCGGCGCCATGGGCGTACTTCTGCTGGGTGTACTTCTTGGGCTGCCCAATCCACTGCTCCCACCGGCCCAGCGTCGTTTCGGGTCCCCCGTTCTTCGACTTTTGCGAGGTCCTATCGAACGGACACAGAGTGTAGACATACTCCCGGTCCTCGTACGTATAGCACTGGCCATCCAGCACAGCCCACTCCTCGTTGGCGCCGTAGTCCTTGTTGTTCTGCTCCTCGATCTCCTTCACCTCCTGTTCGATCTCCCGAATGGTGCGCTCCACCTCCTCGAAGGCGTTGCGCGCCTCGTTGGCCTGCTGAATGAGACGCTGCGTCTCCGGGTCGTAGGTGGGCGCTGTGGTGGTCTCCTCCACGTCCGGCGAGGCCTCGCCCACGCCCACATCGGGCTCTTCGTCGTCGTACTGATCCTCCTCGCCCTCTTCGTCCGCTTCCACGTCCTCGTCGCCGGCCAGGTCGGCTTGTTCTGCAATAAAGGTTTATTATTTATCCGGTTTTACCTTAAGTTTCCTTGCTTTTACCTTCAGTTGCCTGCGGGGGAGTGGGCTGAATGGCTTCGATGGGGGGCTGTGCCTCCTGCCCTGCCTCTGAGTCCTCCGGTGTCACCGCCTCCGGTTGCGGGGGCTGGAAGAGACCTTCGGCGAGCATTTTCAGGGGCTTGATGCGCGGCCAGGCCAGCGTGACGAAGGCGTCCAGATCCACGCGCTCCCGCTCGTCCAGGAAGTACTTGGCCTCCTCCACGGTGACCACGCCATTGCGATCGCGGTCGAGATTCATGTCCACCATCAGCTCGGTGACCTCCACGAAGCCGTCCTTGTTGGTGTCGTAGCGCACAAAGGTCAGGGATGCCTCCTGGCGCATTTTCTGCGGCTCCGCCTCCGCCTCCGTGGTGTCCGCGTCCAGTTCCCGCTGCTGCTCCTTGAAGGCCTCAATGGCCTCCGTCTCCAGGGCCTCGGCGTTCTTCTTCAGCTGATCCTTCTCGCTGCGCAGCTGATCCTGCTCCTTGCGCCGCTGGTCGAGCTCCTGCCGACGGCCCTCCCGCTCGGCCCGCAGCTGCTTGCCCCGCTCAATCATCTCCAGACGCCGCTCGGCGCCCCTTTTGTGCAATTCCGCCTCGTTCCTGCGCTGCACAGCGGCCGCTGCGCCCAGCTCCTGGCAGGTGTTGGGACACCCGAGCGCCTCCGGCTCGTCGCTGCCATCGCAGCAGTCGCAGATGCCGTCCTGGACGCGCGAACTGGGTATATCCCGCGCCCGGTGGCCCTTGTTCAGGCAGTGGAAGCTGCCCTGCGGACAGGCGGCGGTGCCGGGCTCGTCGCTGCCGTCCGGGCAGTCGCAGTAGTCGTCGTTCACCTGCAGGAAGGGGATGGTGCGGCTGCCGTCCAGGCAGGACCACCTGCCGTCCGCCTGGGGCTGGTACAGTGGAGCCTGGGCCAGTGCAACGCCCAGGGGACGTGGTACGGCGGCCAGGACGGGTCCCAGCGCCGCGAGGGCCACCATCAGCAGCTGCATCAGCTGGGACCTGCTTCGCAAGCCATGCATTTTGGGGTCGTCGAGGTGCGTTCTACCCGCTAATCGGTCTGGCAATCGAAGTCGCTTCGAGCGTAAATCTTACGTGGAATTTGCTTTGGGACTTACGAGTCGTAAATGCCGGTGCAGGGCTAGGGATGGCAGTGCCTCGGCGGATGTATCGATAGCTCGGGGCAGGGGTGGCCGGAAAAGGGTTTACATTAAAATTTCGTTCTAATTAGGGATAGATGTGGCATTAGAACTTGCCGCTTGATCTCGCTCCCCGTATACTTTTCTAGGAAAATAGTTTTCAATCGTTTAGCAGTAAGCTTATGTTTTCTCTGGATAGCCTCAACAGGTAGTAGTAAACTGCTTACAACTTAAACTTTAAATAATTATATTTATATGTGTATAACTTGATGTTTAGCAAACCAATTTTTATTTGCCATTAACAAATTCACTTATGCTAGACAATTTACCAAACCATTCTCATAAATGCAACCCCCTGTAGCGCCGCCCCTGCCTGCAACCAGGTGGCATCACCGTCCCATCAGCTGAGCCGGTTTTTGTTATTCAACCAGAGGAAGGTACCCCAAAGATAGCCCCGAAATAATGGATTTTCTGACAAAAGTGTGGGCCAAAGAGCCCAACCAACTGGAGGAAATCCTACCCCCCGCCGATGCAAAACAAGAAACTCCAAAAGCAAGCGTTGACAAGCCCCCAGCCAGTCAGGAAATCAAGGAATCCCCGCCAGAGCCCGGAAACATGAAGAAGGATTGGGGCTATGACCTGTACCCCGAGCGGAAGGGCGAAACCTTCAAGCCCAAATGGTCGCGTATCCTCTTCGGGATGGAGGGCCAGGAGAACATCGACCGGTACAAGTGCGAACAGAACGTCTATTGGTGCGTGAAAAATGGTCCGCTGGTCAAACTGATGATGGGAGCCCTCAAGAGCTCCGGATGCGCCATCGACCTGCGGCGACACATCTCCTGCGAGGTGTGCGACCCCTCGGTCACCGGCGGCTACGATCCGACGCTCAATCAGATCGTGGTGTGCCAAAATATGGCCAAGAACAAGAGCATGGTCCACGGCGTGCTCACCCACGAGCTGATCCACATGTTCGACTACTGCAACAACGACATGGACTTCCGGAATGTCGACCACCTGGCCTGCACCGAGATACGGGCCGCCAACCTGGCGCACTGCTCCTTTTTGAGTGCCATGTTCCAGGGAGATGCATCGCCCTTCAATGTCAAGGAAGCGCATCAGGTGGGTGTCGTTGCATGGCAAACCATTGAGGGAATACTTCTTTACTACAATTGAATCTAAATCAACAGGTTCTCATACTTTTGATAGAAGATTTAGAAATGGTTTTGATAGTGTGGTATTCTTTAATTTCCTCGTAATATCGCAAATAGTTCCAGATATATTGAATGTTCCAAGCAGAATGTTAAGCTTTGCTTGTTGGCAAACCATTGAGAGTATAATTCTTTATTACAATTAAATCTAAACCCGCAGGTTCTTATACTTTTCCTAGAAGATTTAGAAATAGTTTTAAAGGAGTGGCGTCCCTTAGTTTCCTCGTAATATCGCAAATAGTTCCAGATATACAAGTATTGAATGTTGCAGGAAGAAGGTTCGTCATTCGATATCAAGGTTTGTTGGCAAACCACTAAGAGTATAATTCTGTATTACAATTAAATCTAAACCCAAAGATTCTTATACTTTTAATAGAAGATTTATAAATTGTTTTGAAAAAGCGGTGTCCCCTACTTTCCTCAAAATATCGCAAATAGTTCCAGATATATTGAATTTCCAAGCAGAAGGTTCGCCATTCGATCTCAAGGTTTGTTGGCAAGCCATTGAGAGAATAATTCTTTATTACAATTAAATCTAAAGCCACAGGTTTTTATACTTTTGATAGAAGATTTAGAAATAGTTTTGAAAGAGTGGTGTCCCTTACATTCCTCGTAATATCGCAAATAGTTCAAATGGTTTAAATAGATTGAATGTTTCAAGAAGAAGGATCGTCCTTCGATGTCAAGGTTGTTGGGGAAACCATTGAGATTATATATCTTTATTACAATTGTACCTTATATATCTAGTTATAAAATTAATTGCAATCCGAAGGCGTATTTCCTTTTAAAGGAAGGTTAAGCAATAGATTTTTTATTACAGCGATAGGCACTCCAAAAATTATTGATATTTATATAGAACTTTGCTAAAATAAACACCCCATTTTATTTTCAGAACTGTGTCAAAAGCAAGGCCCTGGCTTCTGTGTTGGCTGTGCGGAATATTAGCCATGCAGATGCCGTCGCTGCCGTGGAAAGAGTGTTCCCCAAGTGCTATGCCGATCTGGAGCCGATTGGCCGGAGAATCCGCCGCAATTCTACGGATCAACAGAAGGCCTACATGGAGGCGCCCATGTACGGCTACGATGTATATTAACAATAAATATGCACACACCAAAAGTGTAATAAAACTATTTATAAGCTTTTAAGTTTGGGCGATTTTTGTAAATATCATCCCAAATGGTTGGTTATTAATTAAATTATAAACAATTAACCATGGAAATGTACCAAGTTCAAATGGGAAAGTTCTATATAAACTCTGCGATTGGGGATTTTTCGCTTCAAAGTTTTTTAATTCAACAAAATAGATATGGAGGAGTGCGAAATCATTGGAATAATATTTGAATTCATTGGCGAAGTGCTGTTTGGCTGTAAGTTGGAGGATATTGGAGAAGTGGAGCTGGATAAGTAACGAGTTAAAAATAAATTTTGTAAATCATTTTGGTGTTTAATTTGTTTTTACTTTTCCAGCTGACTCGTCGTCTGACTATGATGATGATGACGATTCGTAGAGCAGATAAAATCCATTTCAAATCGAAATTAAACGGGAAGTACATCAACCTTGAACCAGAAACCTATTCACATTTGAAAGTGATCCAATATAATATCAGAATTTCCCCACCGAAATACTTTTTGGGTAATATCCAGTTCCGTAACATGTTTTTAATTGGCCATTGGTCTTGTTTGTAAAGCTGACGACAAAGTTGAAAACTGAAAAATAATCTGGCGATCATGATGTAAACGTAGTAAATAAATTTGAAATGAGCAATTACCTTTAAAAGCTTTTCAATAGGCACAATAATTTTTCTGGTTGTGTGGCTTTTTGACCCAAATCATGCAATCGCTTTGGTTCGAATTAAGCCCGAATTAGGGGTACATGTGCGTTTTTGTCATGGCTCATTAAAGGGGTCTTGGTCAAAAGCGATCTCGAGGCGGTAATGCCTTTGTATTTGATTGTAAAACGACGAGCAAAGCGGATCGAACATGTTTTGGGATCTGATCGGCGGTATTTTCGAGTTTATTTTCGGACTCTTGTTTCCAAGTGAGTTTTCAAATATATCCCTCAAAGGAAAAGCTTATTTGATTGTCGAAAGGTTCAGGCAGCGGCGATGAACCAGATTCCGAGGAAGTGGAGACCACCTGAAGGATCACCACCAATCACCTTCGTTTGTTAATGTGAAAATATCATGTTTTCGCTTTATTAGATCTACTAAAAAGTGTGTATTTATATAACATAAATTGCTTCAACTGCTATAGCTATGTTACTATATTTTCATAGTATTCATTAAAAGTGAGGATTATATACAGTGCGGACAGGCCAAAAGCAATGGGTTTTTCAAAACAGCTTAAACTGCTTTTTCAGCTCGGTTTTCTTCCATTTGGGCAGCTCGTCAAATTCGTAAAAGGACATTTTGAACACCGACACAAAGTCATCGTGCGTGAGATGTATCTGAAAAGTAGAAGTTTTGTTAAAAATTTGTCACCCTTCGATTTGAGTATCTAGTGAAGCTTACCTCCCTCTTCAAGGGATTTATCTCGGTTGGCAGCATGTCCATTTCCTGGACGAGCACTTGAATGGGATACTTCTTGTGGTTGTCGAAATCCTTCTGCTGGTTGTTCAAAAGCAGCGGCGAGTCAACATTCGCCAGGGCACTGGCAGTTGGAGTGGCACTGCCTAGATCCTGCCGTATTTTCTCATAGGAAAGGAAGTTCTAAAAGCGAAACATCTGCTTAAGTAAACCCCATATGAGAAGTATTAGAACAGGCAACCATACCTTGCCGTAATCATTCTGCCAGGACTCGAAGAAACCCTTGAAGACGTTCGGCTCCTGGTACTGCTTGACCACCGCCAAAGCCGTAGCAGGCCTCCGACCAAATGGAGCATTCTGCACATAGCTCTGGGCAATGGCCGTGTAACGATCCTGCTGCGGCGCCTGAGATCCCAGCCAGACGTAGGTGAGGGTGCCGGTGTCCAGGATGTAAGTGCAATCCGCACTGAGATCCTGCTGCGCAAAGCCGAGTATCTCCTCGTAGCGCAGGGTTTTCTGTGCCCACCAAACCAGGAACAGCTGCACTGGGGGACGCGGCTTGCTCGGCACACTCGTGTTCAGATAGCAATTGTTGCTCAGGGTGGGCGAGACGTTGCCACCGTTGCTGCTGCTGCCGTTGCACATGCTGCCGGCTCCGCTGCTGCTGCTGGTGGTGCTGCTGGAGCAGGAGTTGCCATTGCCGTTGATCACCAGCGATTGGTTGAAGTACATGGCCACCGATTGCCAGAACTCCTTGCTCTCCTTGCCCTCCAGCATCAGCGAACTCTCGCCCAGCAGGCCGCCCACCGACTTGGCCATTTCGCGGGCATCTCCAGTGCTGCTTTGGCCGCACCACACCCACACATGGCTCGTCTTGATCACGTAGCAATCTTTGGAGCTGATCGACGACAGAGGCGTCTCCTCCACCGCCTTGGCATTGTAGCTGGCATCGCCGTAGACCTTCAGCAGGAACGTTTCCTGCAGGGCATTCGATTTGAGGTCCCCGCCGTAGAGCAAGTCGCTCCTTTGGCCCCGCATGATGATCAGCTTGCCCTTGAAGATCTGCAGGAAATGCGGCGGCTCATCGAACTCGTACAGCTGCACAAACATTCCCGGCTCCTTGAGGGCCTCAAAACTGGCGATGGCAAACTTATCCGCCTGGGCAATGGTCTCGGAAGAGGCCTCCGAGCCATTCCACTGGTAAATTATGGTTTTAATCCCCACGGAGGCCAAATCCGCGGGCACAACAGTGGCGCACTGCAAATGTATAACGAACATGAAACCCTTATCGGTTGAGATGCATTCGGGCACTCACCTGCACAGAGTACCGGACCACATAGCTGGCATTCGTGGTGAAGACAATCGCCTTGGAGGCGGGCAGCTCCTGCACCTGATCCCCCAGAACGCGGTAGATGATCCTTTCGCCCCTGCCATCGTCCACCAGCTGGGTGTCCGCTGCCATCTTTGGTCTCTCGCACAGCGAGTGGGCATCGAGCTTGCCAAACTTTGTGGACACCGGCTTGTGACCCCGTGCGTTCTCCTGCCAAACGCTCAGCCAGTTCGCGAAGAGTCGCTTGAATTCCACAGGCTCGTGACCCTCCAGGACGCGAACCACCAGCGTGTTGTCCGGATACTTCTTCTTTTTGACAAAGGCCCGACCGTTGCCCATCGCCGAGAGAGCATCCGCCTGGGGCGCCTGTGCTCCCACCCACAACCAAATGCTCTGGCCGTAGTTGTCCAGCAAGTATACGCCATGGGCATCGCTCAGGTCGTCCTTGGCCGGCATGCCCACATCCAGTTGGTCCAAGTGAAGTCGTCCCCGCTGGTTGCACTTGTAGATCCGGAACTTGTTCGCATTGTAGTCTGTGACATCTCCCCCCGCCTGACTGGATTGGCACACCAGGCGCTTCTTGAGGGGCAGCAGAGAGTTCCACAGGTCTTTGCTTTGCGGCGACATGGCCTGCTCGTAGCCATCGTCCACAATGGAGATTGGGGGGGATCCGGCAGCGGAATGCTTTTGCACCCAGGCCAGGGCGCTGCGCCGCTCGATACCCGAACTGGAGCGTCCGATCCACACAAAGGTCAGGGCGTCCGTCAGCAGGACCATCACGTAATCGGAGTTGAAGTGCGTCCACTCGATCGAGGGCATCTCAATGGCACGCAGCCATTTCCGGGCGTGCAACTGGAAGAGACGAGGTCGTGCCGGGGAGTTCACCAGGGCTCCCGAGAGAATGCTAAAAAAAGGGAAAATATTGAAAAGTTTTCAACAAGTTTTCCGAAAGTGTAGGAAAAACTCACTCGTATCCAGATTTAAAGTACGAAAGGAATCGCGCACTTTCGTGATTCTGGGTCTCCCGGTAAATGGAAGCCACGTTGCCCAAATACGAGTCCAGCTCCTGGATTTTGTGCACCACATTCGAGCGATTCTGTTCGCTGACATTCCGGCCCAGCCAATAGTGAATATATCGCTCCAGAGTCACATTCGGTTTCTGTTCGCGCGTCTGCGAGGTTGGCGAAAAACATTTCCACTGAGTACACAAATATCGGGGGTTAAACTGGGGTGTACCTACGATGGTTTCATGACTGGCATAATGACCCGGCAAGCTGGCGGCGTAGACAATGTAGGCACAGTTGTCGTAGAAGGTGCCAAACTGCGAACGGGGCACGGCCTCGAGGCGATCCTCGTCGATTTTCCATAGGGCAAAGGTTATTGCATTTTTTGCCACCTTACGGAACGTGGCGTCCACTTTAAGGTCTGGGATTGAGTTGGGCCGGATCTCCTGCAAAAGCACATAATAAATTGCTTTAATTAGACTTAAGTATGGTTATTCATTATAAGGAAAATACATATTTTTGAGCTGCTCTTCTATTTGTCATCTCCAAAGGTCAATGCCACCTAAAGCAAACAAATCAGGTTTCATAAAATTAAATTGCTTGGCAATTATAGTTCTTCTACTCGTATATGCTTGTATTTTCACCTGTCCGAACAGCATTTACAACGGCTATAAACACCTTTCGAACGGTTGCTGACATGAGACACTTTTCCGAAGGATAATTGCCAACGAGAGACAAAGAAAAATTCAATTTGCTGTGCCAATAAAAACTAAAGGAGAGACATAAAAGCCAAAAACCCGTCCGAAGAAGTGCTCTGCATCTGAAGTGATAGTGAAAACTAAAACTGAACCACATTGGTGGCAAGGTGGCAACTTGTCTGCGCAGCCAGTTTGGATTTTTTCATAGATTTATGGAACGCAGCTCTGTGGAAAGTGGTTGCTGATGGAGCATTTGGGTGCATCAGCGTTTGCATCTTCATCTCGTGTGGTTGGCTAACGGTCTGGGGTCATTAGGCCGCTGCCTTCAGCTAATTAAGGCTTTGACTTTGGGCCATTTCATTATATTTTGGTTTTTATCCGTGATTACGGCTGCCGTGCTCAGTGACCAAAAACAAGTTCATGCTTCGCCTGCTCCCTCAACGACATTTCAATGGAAATTACAATCATAATTGTTACCTGTACTACAACAGCGGCTCATAAATAAGCAATGCATAAAATGTGCTGCATACAACAGAGTATCCATATGAAAGATGTGATGTGACATAGACATTTTAATTGTCGCCTTCAAATGGCAAAATAACTCGGATTACTTTGGGTTAAATCTGGTTTCCAGCTCTCTGAATTTGTTGATTGATTGGATGGATGGATGGATGGATATCTTTCGTGTTGACAGCCAAACTACATTTGTCACGGCTACAAAATTGTCAAAATCTAGCACAAAAGATTTCCTCTACAAAAAATTAGATCCATATTCTTGGAATTGGGAACTTTCACACCTGGCAATTAGCAACATTAATCGCTTAGGCGAAAGCTGGCATCTAAAAAAATATTCTGAATAGATTCTCGAAAATACTATAGATTGAGATAGCCATCGAAAAGCGTTTATCTTTACACAAAACAAAAGGCTTTTGTGTACATTTTTACTTTCTTTGAGTGAAGCCATTAGTTTGATGGATGATGCCTAAAATACTTAATAGTTTGGTGCTTAATTATTTGTGGATATTGAGAGCATCATTTACTTGATTTCAAAAGTAAAAGTCTTTCAGTACTACTTTAGTTTTGTTACCAACATTTCAGATAATGATTGCGAGTGAAATTATATGAAGGGGAATATTTATTTTTAAATCTTTGGTGAACGCTAAAAATTTGATTATTTATTTACGAAAGTTTGTTATCTGATTTATTATTATCGGAATGGAAGACCAAAGTTATGATAATGGCCAGGCCAATAACCGTCAGCTCATAATTAGCCGCTAAAACTTGCTAAAATAAACTTGTCTGGGCGGGCAGATGGGAGAAAGATACAGATACATTATTGGGAGAGCTAATGGAATGGGTGGAAAATCCGTGGAAGGGGTATGCATAATGAAAAGCCAGTAATTACCGTTTCTTTCGGTGACAGCGATAGCTCCATTGCGGAAAGCTCAAATACGAAGCTCGGCCGAAGAGCGTTTGTGTCTCTGTATCTGAAAGATACACTCGTACACACTGACAGCCTTGAACTAGTTTTTCGGTTTTCCAACTGATAGCAGTTCGAATTGGTAGCCGGCAAAGTGAAATCCTTGCCAGTTTTCCCAGCAGCAAAAGCGAATGTCACCGCACCGCGTCGCTCCGCCCCGCACTCACTCACGCGTTAAATGCATCTAGTAGATCGATTTGAAGCAAACGGATTGATCGAAATTTGCACAATCCCGGAGATGGAGGATATTTTTTACAAGAATTTTGAAGCGCCCATAAAAAGGTTTGTCGAAATGAAAGTAAAAACAAATGTTATCCGATTCGAAACGATCCGATTCGTCCCGCGAATGCAATTTTGCCTTTTAGATTTTCCCGAAGCTTTCCCAGCGAGAGACGCGTCTTTGCCAACAGAAAGCCAACTCCAGACTGGTGGCTTCGGAACGCGGCGCTCCAAGTTTATGGCCGGGCCAGCATCGGTCTCAGCCAAATGCCGCCGCTTGTGACTCACAGAAGTGAATGAAAACTATCAGATACATTGGCGGTGGCTCGCTCTCTGCGAGAAAAGCAGAAAGCGCAGCGCGTTTTGTTGCGGTTTCTTGGCCATCTCTCGGCCAACGGAACCTGGCCAATACTCCCGAGGGCAAAAATCCAAGAGGAAGTGCTTGAGCCCAGGGCCCTGGCTGATTCTTTGCCGGCTGTTTGCTAATTCTTTCTAATAGTCTCTTAACTCGGGTAATTGAGTTTTGCAAATGCAGGAGCTTGTGCTCAAGTTGTATACCAGTCGGTTTTGAGAGGTTTAAACTTTAAACGTCTACATCAACTATTTTGAAGCCTACATTGACTTTTAGAGATAGTAAAACAAAATTACTGGTTAACTAAATTAACCGATATTGGTTCTTAGAATTTCTATCGATAAATTTATAGATATTTTATTGATTTAATGTTGGTGCTAAGGTCGGGCAATGATGTTCCATAAAATCCATGAAATAACTTTAAAATTTTGCGGCTTTTACACTGTCTAGACTGAAAAGGTCTCAATAATCTCAAGAAATTTTCGGTTAGATTGTTGTGATCTATAGATTGTTTTGTTTCCAAAATATATGGATGACTATTAATCTCCGGAGCAGTTTCGAAAGTGTATCCATTGGTGGCACTCTTTTGCACTTCGGTGCATCATTTGTTAGCCTAGCTCAGGTGTCTCGCCCCGTTTCCCCGTTCCACAAATTGTTGCACTGACATTCTCCAGAGCCAATCAAGCAAAAACAGAGAAACAGAAACATCATCAGCAACAGTGGAGTGGAGGAAGAGGCCTCGGTGTTGGGTATACTCCATCGATTTGCATCTCTCGGGTTTCCTTTTGTCAACCGAACTGGCTCGCTTCACTGCCTCGAAGTCGTCACTTTTATGATTTATGTATATAGTAGGTATGTGCTGGCCAAAGGAGACGGCCATTTGCCATGATCATTAACACAAAAGCCCGGAGTAATGCCACACGCTTAGTGGTAAATGGTAAATGGTACAGCGAGGAAAGTGTTCAAATTATTTCGGGAAACAATTTCGGCGGCGATTTGCTCAACAATTCATACCCAACTCTGTCTCAATTAAGTCGAAATTGTTTTGTTTATATGTCGGCAATCAGTTCAAATGGGTTTTCCAGTGTCTTCCAAAGCGTGAAAGACCCAGAAAAGTGCCCAAGTATATTTTTACATCTTCATATCTGCGTATAAAAGTATCTGCCTGTGCGGCAAGACAATGCCTTTCGAAAACTTCGACTCTCTTTGGTGGCCATGCTTCATGTTTCCATGTTACAAGTATTTATGTATTGTATCTTTTTCCCCCCAAATCCCCAACCCCAACCCCGGCTCAAAGTCAAACTCTAACTCAAAACTCTGACAAGTTCAATCAACCGTTGAGGTTGAGGCGTGAACTGGGGGAAAAGCGAGAAACAAAAATGAAAGCAAATGCTAATGCAGATATACTCGTGGAGATACAGTTGCGAAGGTAGATGCGAAATGCAAAGCATTTTCCAACTGAAAATGTGCGACTTTTAGCATGATGAAAAATGCAATTTACGATTTATGATAATTACACACGTCAACCGCGCAAGACAAACGACCAGGCAATTGACTTTTCCTTTTACCAAAACACAGACAACGATTTGATTGTTCGCCTTTTGTTTGCCGGGTTCAGGCAAATCAAGAAAAACCTAAACACATTAAGGCCGTTTTGTGGACGCCGCACGCGACATTTACGTAAAGCAGAAAAACACAGAAAACACAACCAACAGGCAACAAAATATCTCAAAACCGAAAAGCAAACCGACGGACAACAACAGCTGGCGACTTGTGGCATTTTCCGCAAAAATGCTACCAACGGGAAATGCACCGCTTCGGACGCCTTTTTTTATTGTCTCGAGATCTTCCATCTCCACCAACTGTTTGAGCCCGCAGCGGTGATTGTGTCGATTGGTTTTCCACGACTCATTGCTCTTTTCCAGACCCCTCTTTTCATTAGCCACCTTTCTGAAGATGGCCAAAGTATGGCAAACTTGCTGCCAACCACTGCCCAGTTGCGTTGCTCTTAGGCCACATTAATTGCCAACCGATCCAGATCCAGGCCAGAATGAGTAACCACCAGGCAACTGCAGCCATGGGAATGGGTTGCTCTTTGTGGGGAGTGAGTTATACCACAAAGGGGTCCTAAAAATTGGTAAGCAAATGTGTAACGGGGCAATTTACGACTTTTAATATTCCCGCCTCAAAGAAAACTCTTGGAAAAGCTAAAAATTCTTTATAAATGGCTTTACATTTCATGAGTTCTTAGTATGAACTTCTTAAATACACTACAAACACAATGTTCAATAAGTAAGAACGATTATAGTCGAGGGTTTCGACTATAAATACCCGCTTATTCATAGTTCACTTGATAAACATTGCAGATGATTTTCTATGGAATAGCTTGTGGGGGCAACACATTTTTGTCATTTGCGCGGGCGGAAGTGGGTGTAACCGGCTGATTTTTACAACACAGATAGATATTAAATCTGACAATATACTAAGCCAATTTAGTGCCTCTAGAGTTAAATTTTTGGACGCCACAGAATTTTGCTGTTGGCGAGGATGCGGTGGGTGGTAGACGATTTTTCTTTAAAGAAACGGGTAAAAAAAGGCCCAGATATGGTATTCGAAAAATAGAAGCTCTGACTAACTATCTTAAAAATTTAAGCCACCCAGTTTTTTCTATATTACTAAAGTCAAGATGATCCAACATTAACAAAATTAATTGCACTCTTTCCCAGCTGTTTTCTCAGCTCTAAAGACAAATGCTGAACATGGACAATATCAATAACAATAACAGGTGTTTTGGCTGGCAGTGCTTTTGATTTAGCATTAAAAAATGGTTAATTAGCTTCGATAGGCGGGAACGAAATCGCTGGCGACCACAAATCATAATGGTTTTGAAAGGCGTTCAATCTTGGATTGGAAATCCGATTGGTTTTCCTTCTGCTACAATTGATTCGCTGCACATTTCACAAACTTGGCTACCGCAGATGTTATTTTCCAGTCTTTCTTTCTGCTTTTGTTGGCTGCCTGTGGTTTTTCCTCTATTATATCTTTTTTTCTTAAACTTTTTTTGCCCCAAACTCCCCGTAATAACAATTTGGTATTGTCTGCTTCCCACGCCAAAAAGCCAAAGAGCCAAAATCCAAAGTGAGGCCGAAAGTGTGGGTGCAGTTAACACGACGAAGAGTTCAAAATAATTTCTTCATTGAAATTGACAAAGACGGGGGGCTACAAAAATGAAGAAGATTGGACAGCAATTGCGAGGAAATGGCTGGGGAAATGAAAATTGTTGGAAGCTGAACATTTGGGAGCCATAAACAAACGCCGTCTTACGGTTATTTAACTGTTATTTAACATGCAATTAACCCCGAGTTTCATACTATAAACAAAAGCCCGACACCGAAAACTGAAAAACTGAAAAACTGAAAAATGCAAATATAAGCCATGTTCGGGTTCAGCTCATCCAAGCTGAGCTGAGATAATCTCTCCGAGCGCAGATGTGGTGCAATAACTTTCTAACTAGCCAGCCACCAGCCACCAGGCTGCGGGGTCATTCGTCTTAATTATCACACGACTAGGAAAAGCTGCGATAAATATATAGTAAAGCGAAATTCATTAGGCAGGCCCTTAAAAAAGCGTCCAGTATAATCAAATTCTCGGCTTCTACACCGAAATAAACGTGGTGGAAGAAGGTTGTGGTCAACAAAGAAGAACAATTATGTGGAAAGCGAGTTTTATTTTATCAGATCTTTTCCAAACGAAAGGGGCTTCTATTTTATCAGATCTTTTCCAAACGAAAGGGGCTTCAGGTTCTTCAAATGCAACTTCATAGACGGTAATAGACAAAAAAATTGAAATTACTTAGATAACATCGGAAAGAGAGGGAAACCTTTCTTATTTTCTTTCATAAATTCGATAAAAAGACTCTTAAGAAATAGGTTCTAAAACATTTTTAACGTACAATTTCATTTAGATTCTTCAACTTCATGATGGTAATATACAAACAATTTGAAATTGTAAAGATAAAATTGGAAAATTGCTGAATTTGTCTTCATAAAACATAGCTTAAAGACTCTTAAGATAGGAGTTTCAAGCGCTTATAAACCATACATTGTGAAATAAAGTTTCTTCGAGATTTATATGTTATATTCTATACGTGATGTGTTTTTTCGAATGTACTATACAGCCTCTGAAACAGTGTCCATTGACCCATTTGCATTTGCGGGCAAGTCCAAGTCCAAGATCGGACTAAATTAGTGGGGAAAAAAGGCATAAAAGCATAAAGAAAGCTAAGAGATGGGTCGGGCCGTGAGTTGCGTAGAAATTGTTCCCACCTTTATGGTTTGTTGGGCTTTGTTTTCCCTTCCCTGAAGCTTCGTGTTTATGCGTAGTTCTTTCTTTTGAGCCGAGATGGGCTTGGTCTTGTTTCTGACATTTAATCACCGGAAGCTATCTTTGGGCATCTCCAGAAGCCCGCTTAATTACGAGAACCTCGGGGTCTTCAGTCTCCAGCTGGGCAACCCGGCTCAGATAAATCCATTTGCGTTGTGCATTTCATTAGTTTTGGTCCGGAGCCATTCAAATTGGTTTACCATTTCCCCGGCCGTATGTTTTCCAAAATTTCTTTGTCTTGCGTCTGTTGTGTGTGTGCTCGAATTTGGCCAATTAGACACGTTTCTTGTTTGTGGCGTCTTGTATTTCACAGATATGGTAAATTGGAGCCCCACAGATTACGAGCATATGTATGTTTTGATTGTGGGCGAGCGGGAAACTGAATTGCCCCAAGGGCTTTCTGATTCATTGGTTTGTCTGTCTTTTATTTTAGAACAGCGACTTCTGTTTAAATTAATTGCGGTTGCAAGGAAACCCAATTGTAATAGTGCAAAAATTTGTCTTTTTCAATGACTTGGGAGAAACAGATGCTCCAAAATGTGACTAATCGTCTTATCAGACATTGGAAAGTACTATTTTTCATATCTGAATCATTGTATCTTTTAAAACAGAAGTTAAATGCGAAGGTTCTTCAAAGATAAACAGAGTCTTACATTCGGGAATCCAGAAACAGCTTACAAGTAATATTTTAAAATTGGGTTTTATTTAATTTTATATTTTTGTATCTTTCTTTCATAGAGGTTGTGTGGTTAATATTGTTCCAACACATTCAGGTAATAAATTTGGATTACCGCAACTTAAAAAGCAACTGCTAATTTGTATTGCTAATTTCCTAATACACCAGGTGACAGAATAATTAGGGCATAAATTATTTGATTAGGAATACACTCCTTTTTTTCAGCACAATCCCATGTTTTGAAACTTTAATATATCGATCAATTTGACAGATAAATCGATTGGCAATCGGTTCCCATTTGCATTGCTTTTAATTGTTATCCATAAATTGCCTAGCAATGCAACTGACAAATTTCCCAATCCACTTACCCCATAAATGTACAATTAATTACTTGGCGCCATAAAAGATGTAGAAACAATTTGCGTTTTCTGTTCGCACTCACCTGCTTAATAAAATTAAACGGCGGCATTTTGCGGTCCAATTTTGTGGCTGCACTGCAATGCAAATTTGTACCTCAGTTTCGGTTTTCTTTGCTTATTGTTTGTTTGCAGCTGCGCGCCTGCGCAGTTTTCGCACTTTTTGCTAATTTGTAGCGTTTCTTTTGCAGCTGTCACCGCGTTTTCCCGATTTGCTTTGACTAATTTCTTAGAAACTACGGTTATGAATGAGGCGCCAAAAAGGAAGAGCCCGAGAGTGATAAAGCTTTTTTCCGGTTGCAAATATTACAGTGTGTTTTTGTTTGTTTTAAATTTTTGCAGCGGAAATTAACCCGAATCGACGTCGAGCGGAAGCAGAAAATGGGGATCTGGTCGCGTTAACTTAACCCGTGAAAAGTCGGCTTACGACTGAAGCTCCGAACACGAAAAACTTCAATTGAAGCGGCGGCGGCAACTCGATCGCTTGTACATACAAAACAGCCGTGTTCAAGAAACTAGTGGTGTCTAGCCAGGCCAAGAGTCGATGCTGTTTTTTTCAAAAAATATAACGTAAACTGTCAATGCCGTGTCTCGGGAAAATGTTGCTATTGCTTGTTGGGAAATGTTTTCTGTAAGCCGATAGGTTTAGTTTAAGTGCTAACCGTACGAACACAACTGTGCATGCGTGCTTTTACGACGTCAGTGAATGTGACCCTTTCAGGTTCCACTCTGACCATGGCCTGGCTTCTTTTTTCTCGGTTTTGGGGTATATTCGGCCACTGGACAGTGAAAAACGATTGTTCCGAGTCTGCAAACACTATTGCGAGGTGGCTGTGCAGCGGTTAATCAACAAAAAGTTGAGCAATTACACAGCATTAACCAACAATGCGGCATGTGGAAAGTATGCGATGTCTTGTGGAAGGTATGCGAAACGACAGTTGTTAGGTTAAATGCATGTTGCATGCGAAGCGCGAGATATATAAATCTGAAAAGATTCAACTTTTACTAAGGTAATGTTTGTGATACTTTCTGCAACACGGCAATTTTTGTCGCAAGCCAGATTTAAGGAAAGTTGTGGAAGGTATCCATTTAGACTTGGGTGGTGGCACCAGTTGGAATATAATATTTAAAATCCAATTCAAAAATTCGAAAACATTCCAATATTCGTTACTAAAGGAAATTTTGTATATATGTATGTTGAAGTAGTTATACATATCGTTTAATCTGTGAAGGCAAGTGTTTGGAATAGAATTCAGGTAGTAATATGGTTTAAAGTCCCTATAACCCATAGATAATTATGCAAACCCGACCTTAAAACTAATTATTCTTTCTTTATTTATTCCAATTGTTCAAGGTGCATTTAAAATGCATATGTGAAAAGTTGTGGAGGATATTTGTTTGGCACACACGCCTTGTGTTGGGTACCCCTATCGTCGACTACCTTAAATTTGATCCATCACGTTGGACAAGTTTCGCGGTTGGCTGCCCGCAAGTGTCAAAATGCCGGCATTACCATGGGCATTGTGTTGTTTAGAACCCATTGTACGCCACCATTCCATGCCGGTAGTCCCAACCAGAGCACTTCCCAGAACTGCGCTCCAGTTTGGCTTTTACTGGCTGCGGGTATCGCTTTAGTCGCTGGTGGGGGTGCTCTCGGTGGCCTCCGCCTCCTGCTGCTGATCTCGTGCCAGGATCAACAGGCACTCGCGCACCATCACCCTGGCCTGGGCAATGTCGCGCTGGAGAGTATCCCGCGACATGCGAGTGCCCATGATGGAGGGCGGCAAGAGGATCTTCATCTCCGCCAGAAGTTTCAGGAGATCCGAGTACTTCTCCACGATGTTGGCACTGGGATCTACACCTAAGAAGCATCGAAGATATATTAGAATAATATGCTTTAGAATAATATGCTTTCCTACTTAAGTGCGAAGACATCATCCCTTGGAGACCTGACTCCATGCCCGGTGCTCCTCCGCCCGGATTACAATCGGCCAGTGTCATCAGCTGCACCTTGGCGTGCATGTACTTGGTGTACTCCAATTTGGCCATCACCTCCTTGTACTCATTGGCATAGGCAAAGGCGGCCGCATTCGGTTGCTGCTTGCTGCGCAAATTCATCGAACTGGACGAGCTGGCAGCGGATCCACCCGGAACTCGGGTAATTTCCACACGCGGCTCCTGCGCCTTGGGAATCTCCGCCTTCGCATCGGTCTCCACGGGTTGAGCCTCGTCCTGGGCCTGCGAGCGATTGGGCACAGCGGTCACGGTTATATCGCTGTATTTCGAGCGAAATGATTCAATATCCACATATTCCATTTTGGCTTTTTTGCTCTTAAAAAATGTCTCACTGGCACGAAAAATTCGAACTGTCAAAGGATTTGTTTGATTTGACAAGTCATAATTTTCTATGCCCAGGGTTGTCATTGCTTCAGAAATTATTGCATTTATCAAGGAAGAGTTGCCATCAATGTGTTTAAAGGAATTATTTGGGATACAAATAATGAAGATTCCGTATAAACGATACTTAAGGAGCTTTACGTTTTTAAATGCATTTGTTTTGAAGAAATTTTTGTGCTCTTTTTTCTAGTTTGATAATGTCAAACGATAATGTTGTCTCTTATAATATCGTAGACCTATGATCTAAGCTTTCATATGGACATACGGACATGGCTATATTGACTCAGCTGTTCAAGAATACATATTCTTTATAAGGTCGAGGGTCGGAGACCATTTCTTCTCCCTGTTACATAGTACCTTTTAAGAACCGAGTATAAAAACTGGGTATCAATCCAAGTTCCCCTTTCTAACTTTAGAATTATTATGCACGTGACCCAACTGGAAGTGCTGGAAGTGAAGCAAGAGGAGCCACCTTGCACTGTTTACCTTCACCTGATATTTGGTAGCTACTTGGGCCGCCTTGCTTTCTTTCTTTTGGGGCTATCGCATGACGTGCTGGTAATTACCGGCTGTAGAACAAAACACGTTCATAAACAGTTCATTCCCTACCCTCGCGCTCCCTTTACCCGAAAAAAAGAGGGAAAAAAAGCCGCCGGAAGCCGCTCAAGCGTGCTTCCCGTTCTGCGCAGGCGCACATTTCCCTACTCGCACACCGGTCACCCCAATTTTTTGCCATGACTCATGGACTCTTGGAGCAAACCAAATAATAACAAAAAAGCAACTCTGATCGCGGTTATTTTACTTGTTTCACATGCAAATTTTGACCAGAACGTAGGGTCTGGGTAACAATCCAGGCTTATGGCGCTTTTAATGGATATATAACAATTTTGCTTAGCTGACTATAAAGGGCTGTGGTTAATTGCTGCTCTGCTGCTGCGACCGAATAATCTCCTGCAGATTGCGTTCCGTCTGCTCGCCGCACTCGAAGCGATGGTAGTCGATGATCTCGCAGTTGTGCTCCTGCAGCACCTGTCCCACCGTTTTGTCCGCATCCAAGAGATACTCCTGGTGAATGAGGCACGTTTCGTCGTCCTTGTTCTCCGCCGGCTTGTCCTTGTCGTATTCGCCGATCTTCCTCGGCTTCATGCCCACGATCTGCTGGCAAATGCTTTTGTGGAACTCAAAGTCCAGCAGTTTGTGCGTAGATCGAAAGGCCACGATGGCGCCGTATTTGCCCACCTGGGTGATGCCCTCGGTTGTGCCGATATTGGTGGGTGCGGGGTGGGCGTAGCCGGTCAGGCGCAGGTCGTCGTTCACCTTGAAGCACAGCGCTCGCCGTATGGACGCATTCTCGCCCATGGCGCCGATTAGGAGGGCCAGGTGATCGCCCAAGGTGCGGCCCTCGTCCGTCCGCAAATTCCGCAGGGCCTCTGCATCGAAACCGAGCTGCAATTAGGGAGTGCAATTGGGTTACTTTAACTATAGCTTTTGGGAAGGTCAAGAAACATAAACGTAAAGTTGTCTATTTAATTACAGTGCCCCCTCGACAAGCAGATAAAAATAGTATCAATTAGGTCTGATTTAGAGTGGATACATAAGGGAATTACTTGGTTTATATATGTATTATCCAGCGCGCTCTTGAACTTTTACTATGGAGTGATTTCGGAATACAATTTAAGACATTTATGGAACATGGAGCTTAAAAATTGGCGTGTTAATATTAATTAAAACTATTACAGAAATGTTTATGCAAAGTAGACGCAAATCATGGGTTTAGAAATACTTTTAAATGAATTTTAATAAGTTTAAACCCTACCTTCCACAGATCTCCATCGAAATCCGTCATGTCGGTGTAGTGCAGACAGATGCGCGCGACGTGGTCGACGAATCGCTTGAACGTGTCGTTTCTGGCCACAAAATCAGTCTCGCAGTTGAGCTCAACCATCGCTCCGCGGTTGCCGCGGATGAGAACACCGACCAGACCCTGGGCGGTGACCCGATCCGCCACTTTGGTTGCCTTTGTCCAGCCCATCTGCTGCGCCTGATCGTGCAGCCACTTTTCAGCCTGCAATGGGGTTATAAGGGGTTACCATGGTGATTACTAGGGCGAAAACATGGTGGAGCTTGTTTTGAAATCAATATCATTAATTGGTAAGTTTTTCATTGATTCCCATATATGCTTTGATAATAGATATACGAATGTAAAAGTGAATTAGTTTGATTTTAAAAGTTTTAAAAAATGTCTTGAAGTTTGTTTTTGGAAGAATACTCTAGTTTCCTTTAATCGATATTGTAGTTTAATAATCCTAATAACTTGTAGTTTGCAGTTTTAGCCAAAACTACATTGTTAGTAGTTTATATCAACTCCTAAAGATCAAGAATGCAGTCTTATAGATTTATTTCTTCTAATTATTGGTATGCCTGGCATAAATAATAACTAAAGCCCTATAGTTTTCAAATTTGATCTAGAAGTTACGAGAAACTGTATTAACATTTCTTTTATATATTCTTAAATATTGCGGAAACCTTTAAGTACCTAAATCCCTTTCCTTGCTCAATGAAAACCAATCAACAGTATTGCTTTCTCATTTCATTTTCTGCAAATTCTCTTAAAAAACTAGTCAAATTTTCTCTCTATATTTCTTTCTATCTATCGAAGTAGGATGTATTCTAAAATATTCCTGAAATCTTTTAGTTTCTGAATCTTTTTTCCCAGCTCAATGAAAACCAGGAATTGCCCTTAAATTCCATGTACGAATCTCAAGAAGCTAGTACAATAACATTACTACTTTTTATCCATTAGTCTTAAGTATTTAGGATACCTTTTACTATTAAATCTCTTTCCCTTCTTGAAAACCAAGGATATGCATAGCCTCCCAGTTGTGCTACAATTGTCCATAGATTGCCATTAAGTTCTCTGCCAATACTTCAAGAACTTTCCTTATAAAGATCCCTCCTACCTATCCATAACTCCACCAATTCCCCTTCGATTTCCTTGAAATTCTAGGCAGTTACTCCCAAGAAGTAGTAGCTATTGAATGGCCAGGGGTGTCCCCCTAAGGATTAGCATGGTACCCACCAGAACCACGTCGTTGTTGTGCAGCTCCAGGGCCTTCTTGCAGTTGGCGAAGGTGTAGCCGGTCTTCTTCCTCAGCGCGGCCAGGGCGCTCTTCTCGAGGCTTCCGGGGGCAGAGCTGGAGGCATTTGCGCAGAGCAGCCTGCTCGTGTGCAGGGCCCGCATCCACAGCCGTTGCCCAAGCATTATTTTTGTTTACCGGAACACAATTTAATAATACCTATTTACACCGAAAAAGGAGAGTTTTTTTGGGGGGGGTTTTCGTGAGCGTGTTGAGGGAAACAAGACTTGTTGCTCGCAGCCTGCTGTCCTGGCAACCGGGCGCTGTTTGTTTTTCCAACCGGAACCCCGAGCTCTGCTTGGCCACGAGCCAAAAATCAATTCTATCCAAACAAGTCAAGGGGAAACGTGTGAGATTTGCATTTGTTTTCAACTCCTTTGCATGTTCGGACCTGCTCAGACTCCTCAAAAGCGTTTCGGCGCCTTCCAATCGAATTCCCTGACCGGCTGACGACGCAGGTGAGTGTCCTCGTGCTTCCTGGCGGTGTCCTCGCGCGTGCTTTGCTCTAGGGAGAGTTTCGGGGGGGGGAAAAACTTTTAATTTTTGACAATTTTCCGGGTTGCACAATTCCAACGACCCCTAGGGATGGCACTTGAGCCGGGCCGGGGCGCGTGGGCCGAACAGCTGATGCGGTATCGATAGTGGGTGCTGCCACTGGGTGTTTAGCGGTGACACGAACCGGTCGGCAGTTGGGTTCACATTTGTGGGGGGATTCCCGGAAATATTGCTCACAAATTTAGTTGCATCACTAAAACTTGAATTTCTTTATTTAAATTTGGCAGGAAACTTTTAAACTTAAACTTTCCGCACGCATTATGTGGTCTTAATGTATCCCTGCTCTATATAAGGATATTTGAATATTTTTTTATACATTATATAACAAATTGGCATTAAAAATATTTTACATCTGTATATAAATTTCAAAAAATAAATGCCAAGTTATATATTTTTACAGATTGGCCATAAAGAAATATATTGTGTGTAAAATCAACTTTTAAAATATA